>UELX01003451.1:0-23259 GCA_900480035.1 Eupelmus urozonus | reverse complement strand
GGGGGGGGGGGGGGGGCCGCGCGCCAAGCCGACGACGCCCACGTCTGGCGATCGTGAATCACAGCAAGTGCATGGTGGAATAAAGCTCTCGGCCGTCGAAAACAAACGGTACGCCGTACTCGCAGCTATGCGATGCCGGTCTCTCTTGTTTTCCTCAGCACCGGCGCTCGCCTTGTCGCGAAGCGCTTTTCAACGGGGACAAGGACTGACTTGGAAAGTTTTTTCATCCTCGGCGCGCTCCTCAAGTACACGAAACGCTCGCGCTATTAAAAAGCACGGGAGCCAATGGTCCTGACGCCTATAAAAAATGGGGTCGATCGATTCCTTCGATTTTTCCATTTTCATCGCGCTGTTCGCACTTTCAGGAAGCCCGACGCTGAAACTCACTTACTCCGAACCGTGGGGCATCAAGCTAGCTTCTACGACTTAAACGCTTGGTCGTCGGCTTCTACTCACTTGCCCCCACCTTCCCACCCTTTCTTTCTCTCGCTTTCTCTCTCGCTACGGCTTTATATCGATCCTCCTTGATAAACGCGCTTTTTCTCTTTATTTTTCTTTACTCGCTCGTACGAAGGCGAAAGATAAAGTTTCCTTAGTACTTACGTGCACCTCATCTTGACAACAGATCTGAAATACTCATACTTTAAATTATTTCCTCGCGTTAATTAAAATAATTTTACGTGGTAGCAGTGTGCGCGAAAAAAATAAAATGAATTACTCTTTTAATAAAGTTGATGTTATTCGTTGGCAAAATGTATAGGCCTAGTAACAATGATTGCTTTAATAAATTAAAGCTTTTGCTTTGCATATTAAATAAAGGTGTGAAAATATTTATGCAATTGAGTTTTATTTTCATAGTAAAGAATCATAACACAAATACAATAGGTGAATCATCTAATCTAAATATTGAATTATTACACCTTATTGTACAAATGCACGCAACAAAATAAGAATGTTTTAATAATGAACAATTTTCATTGAAAAATTTTCCTTAGTTTTACATAATAACAAATTATCTAAAATTATTCATACTGTATAATTTAAAAATAAGGTGCTTAGAACTCGTTACTTGTTAAGGTTTACTGTTCTAGAATGTTGTAATACCCAAACTAACCGTTGCTGAAAAAATGTTTAATTAATATTTTTATAATGAATATCCTTTGCAACGACAAAGGTGACTGGTCAGTTTTTCCTCTTGATACTTAAAAATTTAACGTTTTTTCTTAAACCTTAAAAATAATACATTTTTTTATGTCATCTAAATTAAATCTGGCGTGTTATACAATCTTTGTTCTTATTTTATTAATAATATTCCTCGCGAAATCTATAATACCATCATTTATCATTGTTAAATAAAAAATAAACTTGCAGTAACTAAAAATTTATTTTCGATTTACAGAGATTCATTACTCCGTGATTAAAGCTATAACATTGTAATTAAGAGGTACTTTAGCTGTATTCTAGCTGTGTAATAAAATTTCAACTATGTAATAATAAAGATGTAAAATTCAAATGAAGAATGTAGAGGTATCTCGTTGTTAATGAAAAAAAATTATTATTACAGCATTTTTAACATATAAAATTAATAGGCGGATGAAAAATTTTAACAAAGATATCTGTAATAATTCTTGGAATATAGCTCGAAAAAATGTACAAAATTATTTTAAAAGAGCAAATAATAAAAAAAGTAAAAAACAAATCGTAATAAAAAATTTATAATATATGTATAATATTAACGACTTCGATGAAATGCAGTTAAAACAAAACAAACATATTAGGCCAATATGAAATCTTCTTTGCGACGTAGAATACTAAAACCTTTTATTTTTCATTATATTTTTAATTTTCAAAAAATTCAAAATTCATTGTAAAAAAATAGGTCTAGGTATTTTAGATACCAGGGTTTCGTAGAAACATAAATATCATATTTCAACGACACTTTAAAAATTGTAGAAGTTTAAAGACTGTATTTTTAACTTATAGAATCAATTTTTTTTAAGTATTCCATTATTATACTTCCCGAAATATTTAAAATGAAGTTTTTATAAAACGGTTTATTATTTTTTAAAGTTAAAGAAAGTAGGGTTTCTACAAACGCATTATTTTTAATATTTTTAGTTTTGTGAAAAAGTTTTATTGAAAATATTAATAACTTTTGAGCACTTTTTTTGTACAAATTAATTATTTACTGTAGTAAATTTAAATGAAATAGAGGAACAATTATGAGGAAAATCATAACGCTTTTGGCCTTAACACTTTACAGCAGCGACGACCGTCGATGACTAATCGTATTATCTTTAATAATCTGCTCTTAGACAATGTTTTATATTTAGACGTTACACAACTTTCAAAACAAAATAAAATATCAATCTACTGATATATCGGAAGTGAATAGACATCCTGTAACTGATTTACTAAAGAATGGAAATGAAAATGAAAAATGTTGGTTATAATTTAATATATTGTTGTACACTTCCGTCCGATTCTGTGCGACAGCATATGTTGTTGCAATTTGGACAAACGTTCAAAAACGTATGGGAACGTAACACAACTTAAAAAAAAACGTATACGAAGTTACAATATTATACAGATTACTATATAAAAATATTTGAAAATTTATTGAAATTGTCACCAATATAACTCACAGTATCTTTTTATATATATATGCCAGTATGCGATTCTGTACGAATTCGTTTATTTTCGTACCATACAATCCAGTATAAAGTATCCCAATCTTAACAATAGTAGAGTAACATAGATGTTCGACAATTTATAAAAGCTGTGCTAACATAGTAAATTTTAGGTTTCAGTAGTTTTAATTTTTTTCATTTCCTATGTTACTTGAAGAGTGTATTTTAAACAATCTCAATCTTTAATTTAGAGTAAGAATAAAAAAACTCAAAAATTGATTAACGCAAGAGAACTCTCATTCGTCTATATTGATAGATTTTGATAAAATTTCTATAATTATTTTTGGTTAAGAAGATATAATCATTTAAAAATAACTTAAGTAGAAATGATTGTGGATCTAGCTTTTTAATTAAAAATAAAACGCTTAGATTTTAACATTTTATGGTAAAAAAGATAGATGTAATAAAGATATTATTTTAATTTTCTCCGCGATATTATTTGTAAATTTCTAGATTACATTAAGCTTATTCTAGTTATCACGTCTTCCTATGCAATTTTTAATATTTTTTGAGGTATTCAATTCATTACAATCAATTTTGATAGAGTTAATCAGAAAACAAGTTATTTTAGCAATAGAACTTCGGTAATGTTGCTGTGGATTTATTATTAACTGAAATCAAATTTTTGTATAAAATTATAAAGAAAATTAAATGAAACGGCCTTTAATCGTGCTTTTAATTCTTGAATAAGATATTGTAATTGTATTCATTTCACGAATAAAGAAGGAAGACACAATACTTGATATTTTCCGCACGTTATTATTTCATTTACCTTGTTATGTTGTGTGTCTATGTAAGCAAGAATATGATTCAGACAACATTGAAATATATCTACTTAGTAAGTAGTAACAAATTTAAAATTTTATTTTTATTTACAAACGTGATTGATAATAGCTATTTTAGCAATATTAAAATACGTTTATGTATAACTTCATTTTAGATGCTCGAAATCGAAAAGGTGACAAAAAATTATTCTTAAAAACTAAAAAATTTTTTATATCATATATATCTCACATAATTTTTTTAAAAGATTAATTATATTATCAAACTGTTTAACCCGATGAAATAAATTTCCTTATAATAAAATTTATTGACATATGACTAATTTTGAAATAGCAGAAACATTAACGTTATAAAAAACGTAAAACATATCTAGTATTTATGCCACTCTAACCTCAAAATCATAACTTCAAGATTAATAAAATAAAATATTAATTAATAAAATACGGTTCGATACTGATGCGTAGGTAAGGTAATTTTTGCCTCGTGAGACGTTTTTCGCCCGAGCGAAGCGAGAATAACCACCTTCCACACCCGTATCGAAATGCACTATTCTGTAATATTAGCAGTAATACATTTAGCATGAGAGAATATATGATTGACATGTATGACCCAAATATGCTTGTATATGTTATGTTATTATAATTAGCTAATTACGATTTTGACTGCTTTGACGTTAATTTCTGACACCTATTTTAAACAGTCTATGAAAACTTTTTTATTCAAATGCTCTTGTACTTGCTAGTTTTTTTTTAAAGCACTATACATATTCCTATGTACAGTTTCCAACTTTTAATTTAAACCGTAGTTTCTGTACTACAAAGTTATTGTTATTCTTTTAGACAAGACTGGCCAACAATCGAGTGCCAAAGGTTAGAGTTGTAAAAATAACAGCTTTTAAAGTTTTTATCTTTTTTGCAGTGATTCCACGTTAAAACTTTGTTTATTATAAACATTCGCCGAGAAAGTTTGTGTGTACTTTATCTGACGCATCTGACAAAGGATGATTTAACATTCTGACTACGCGTAACGCCAAACTTTATAAAAGGGCCAGCGTTAAGCGTGTCACTATATATAAAAAATTAACAAAATTGAGTGCCCAATTGTCGCAAAAAGTTTTAAGTAAATAACTTCGTATTCGTATGTGAAGGGATAATTTATCTTGGCGTAGATATTTTTCACTTGTTTAACGATAAATTATTTTTGCATAATTCACAAAAAATCAAACATGATATTTATGTAATGGAAGCCAAAAAAGTTTTCGTTTTAGTATTAAATGGTAATATTCAAAATGTTACCATTTCTTTAAAATTTTAGTCGTGATATATAGCGGTCAATGGCTCCATTTCATTCTTAGCTCAGCCGCTGTTCAAAGTTTCTTAGCTTTCATAGAAAACATCGAACAACACAAAAGAAGTATGAATATATATATCTTTTTTAAATATATTCTTTAATTTATTAGTATTTCGTTATAATTATAATGATAATCTTTGGTTATAATTGCTTTTTCATTAATCCGAGTAATATTTAATAATTAAACTCGGTCATTCGATAAATTTTATTATATTTATTATATTTTGATACTACATTATTCCCAAGATTAACTTGGATCAGTTATTTAGAGGTAGGCTTGTGCTTATGCATTAAATTTAAAAATAATTAACGCAATAACGTAATTATTAATTAATATTTTTTAATTTTGAATTAAATTCTTAATATTTTATTAATTTTTTTAGTGCAAAATAAAAGAATATTTTAATTAAATGCTCAATTAGGTTTATTACTTCAAGAATAATGTTTTCATTAAATTGGTTCTGTCAATAAATAAAGTACTCCTTTGATCAATATAACTGAAGAAGAGTTTTATTTTGCTCTTGTCATTTGACATTTTCCGTTATTATAACTTCATTCTTGTGAATATAAATTTTTTAAAGAAATTTCAATAATGTAAAAATAATATACTTAGAAAGTCCTGTATAGGTATACCGTTATATGAATATACCTATACTAGTATTGGTAAGTAATGCAACCTTGGTTGAAAAATTATCTAGTTTTATCGAGGCCCCGATTATTTAACATAGAAAACTAGACAGATCTAGACAGTAGTAACTAGATTAATTTTTACCAGGAAAGAAGAACTTATTTTAAATGAATATTTAAGTCTTGTAAACATTGATAATTGAGCTCTTCTATTACTAATTTCTATTGAAAAACATCTTATTATCAAATTGTTATTTCAAGAACAATGTGATAAGGATATACATTCCGAAATTGATTAAAAAAATGTGTTCCCATGAATGACAGTAAAACAGATTTGAAGGTAGATTTTAACAATCCCATTAAATTAAAAGAACGCTTTGGGATCGCAATTTTGTAAAACTACAGAATTGTAGGCAACAGCAATAGGTAGTCCGAAACGAAAGCACTTAAGATTATTGGTACATTTCAACAAACAAAAACCTTTCGCCTCGTTAATTTGTACCCTCTGACTCGTTTTCCGTTTTTCTTCGTACTTTTTCCGCCATTTGCGAACGTTTGTTTTATTCCTTGGAGCATTCAGGCATATACACATAGCTAGCTCCTTTTGCATTGTACAGAACGTATATTGCATTGCAGAATATATTTCGATTCTAAATATTAATGACTAAAATTTACTTGTTTCAATCAGTAAAGATAAGGCAAATTGATTCTCTCTAATTGACGTTTTCAAAAGCCGAACATGCTTGCGGCATTCTATATATCATGTTTATGTAGACTGATTCCAAAATACAGATGGTAAAACACAGATTTATACATACATATACTCATGTATATATGTCGGGATAGAGGGGGAGGGGGGCAGGGATGGGAAAGTTAGGCAGTATAGGCGCCTACGTGCTCACTTACACAAAGAAAAAGGGTCAGCGGCGTACAGCGTACGAGTTAGAGACAAAGCTCTGCGCGTGTCGTACTTCAGCCGCATCATGGTGCAAGGGCGAAAAAGAAGGGGCCAACAGGCGGTTGGTATTAATGTCGTAGAGGCGAGCGGAGGCGGTGTCGCTCTCTTTCTCTCTTGACGCATCGCCTTCGTCAATTGACGTTCCGGTTTACTGGCGCTCGGCGTTCTTCATGTCTATATCATGCTCTAAACAGAGACTTACCTTTTAGCGCTCCCTTCTCTTTGATTCTTCATTTAATTTAACAGCCTGCTGTTGCTTCGGATTTGATCTAGCGATTCATCTCTTTATATATAACTTGAATAAGATCCTACTGAATGATTTATCTGGAAATTAAATAAATACGGCTTTCTTTGTACGAGAGCTTCCTTTATTTATGTATTTCTCTATTTTTAAGTACTTTCTTTACTTTGTATTGTTTCGGATAATCTCAATTGGTTCCTTCATTGTTATGCATTTATAAAAACGTCCAAGTGTAAAAATACGTTTTGAATTAAAACGTTTCATACTTATATAGACATTATTTATAAAGCGAGCATTAAAAAATGGCAAATAAAACTTTAAAGTTTAATTAAAAAGAACTTTATTTCTGGACGATCAGTGTAGTTTTATAAACCAGCGGAAAATATATAATTTCATTTTAATAAAAGATACTGACTCAGAGATTGGCTTCGGTTTCACGATGCTCTTCAATGTATGAAGAAAGTTTGAATTGCAAATAAAAATATTCAAATATAAATAACTGATTAATACTGATAAAAAATAAATAACTTTTTTAATTTTTGACAAATAACATTGTAGAAAATAGGATCGTTTTAAAAACTTGTGCTTAAGAAATAATAAATGATGAAGAGTTAACAGCTATATAGAAGGAACAGCGAGCAAGGGACGCATGTCCAGAAAGGTCAGCGCAAGTGTTTGTCCGAGTCCTCGTGCTTTTGTGTTTACATTCGGCGCGATTGTCATATCGATCGGCGTCCTTTTTCCGTCACTCGGCTGAAACGTGTGCACCTACACAGAGGAAGAGCGCAATCGTCCATCAACTTCCTCCTGGGCGCTCGTCTGCACTGTAGAGTCCGCGCAGAACAGCAACGCAGCTGACATTCTGCATACAAAGCTAGATGCGAGCCGACTCCCGTGCACTCGCTCTTTTCCCTATATATACACGCCATAGGTGTATCGGGCTCTATACTCGCGGAGAGGCAGGCTATGTGCCGACGAGTAGAGAGCGCATAGTATCGTGGCACGCACGCCTGCTCCGAGCTCTCCACGTATATATATATACACACGTATTCAGCGTCGAGCCAATGCTCTCCTCTCTCTCGTTTCTGCTCTCCCTATAGCACTCTGTATACTCCTCGCTTCTCTCGCTTTCTCGCTCTTTCTCTTACGCTCATTCTCCATCTCGGATTCTCGCGGCTCGCGACTATAGAGCAAAAGAGAGAAAGAGGGAGTTGGCTTCTTTCTCTCTCTTTCTCTCGTTCGTTGGTGAGCGCATCGCTAATCCGCGCGAGCGCGAGGCGCGCTACTCTCGCGTGTTTATGCAGTGCCTCGCCGCCCGTGCTCCCGCAACCAGAGAGAGTCCCAACCGACTCCCCTCGGCCTCAGCAGTGCCTGTAGCCGCAGCGCGCCAGCAGTAGTAGTTTGTCAGTTGGTGTGCCAGCAGTGCGTGCGCGTATACACTCCGAGCTTTTCTCGCTCCCAGTTCGAAAGTCACTTGTTGACCGTGCGTGCGGAGAGTTGCTGCTTTTTTGTGTCTCTGTGTGCTGCTGCTGCTCTACGTAGAAACCGCCGTCATGAGCTGCGCTTCGGGATGCATCAGATGGATGCTCTTCTTGTTCAACTTCCTCTTTGCCGTGAGTTGCCTATATCTCTTTTTCCACGAGGATAAATAAGTGCTTTTTAAACTTGCCTGCCACGTACGGATTACGATATAGATTTTCATCGGTTGCGCTTCTACCAAGACGTTTTCAATCATTTTCCTTCTACTCGTATCTCGTAGCAATCTTGGGCAACAAGTTTTTTTTCAAATTCTTTACTTTTGGGCTACCTATTATTTAAGTTTTATTTTCATTCGAGCAATGTAATTAAATGAAAACGAACACACAGATATACATATATATAAAATTGAAGGAATATTTTTATTTAATCAAGCACGCCATGCTCCTAATTAACTAAAAAGCTTGTAACACGATACCAGCTCAAATTCTTATCTCGATGTTTCGAATTAACATTGAAACGACGCGATTTTCAAGCAACAATCGCAAACGGAAGAATATCATTATTTGCGAGAGCTGCGCGGGGCTTTTACGTAAACGGTAATTGCGTTTATTATTGAATGGTAAAAGTTGATGCTAGTCCCACGCAAATGATTAATGCTCGCTTCGAGAATTACTTGGGAATACGCGAGAGAGCAAAATAGAAAAACCAACTTAAACATAAGCAATTTCCAGCTGTGCACTGCGATTAAAAGAAAGGCTTTCTCGAGCTAAATGTATTGGTAGATCGAATTTCTCGGGAAGCGTTGACCATTCCGTTAAAAGCCAGAGCTCGGGCGCCCGGCGCTGCAGAGATTGTTAATGAAAGATTTTTATATATAGCCGAGGCGTTTCCCGCTTGCGTATACAACATACGTAAGACGTAAATCCCCGTGGCAGCAGCAGCGGCTGCGGCGGCGGCGGCGGCGGCCGGTCTCTAAAAAAGGCCGTAGTTATTACGTGGTGCTCGCGCGGGCGACCTTGTTTTTTTGGGCGTATTCGAAATTGAAAAAAAGAAGGTACAGGTGGCGCAGCGGGAGAAGAGAACGTAACGTCTTTTTTCTTTAACGATCGAACGTTCGGCCGCATGAAATTAGTATACATTTCACAATTGGAATCCTCGCGTGGAGACGAGGCCGGGTTAGCTCCCTGCGCGCTCGCTCTATATAGACGAGCGCGCGCTGATTCTAAAGGCGAGATCGGCGCGCGCGCATTCCTTTCCTTTTCCTCGAGATCAAGAGGGAGAGAACGAGAGAGAAAGACAGATACATATATACACACACACACACTTTGCAGCCTCCTCCGCCCGAGAGTTCTCTCTCTCTCTCTCTTCCTATACTGTATGTGCGTTGCCCGCTTGCGCGACTTGACAACAGCGCAGAGAGGGACGGAGCGATCGCCGCCGGTCCACACGACGAGAGAACTTCTTTCTCCTTCGTTCTTCCTTCTCTCGTCTAGCCTCGCGTGCCACGCTTGTTGTGCCCTCGCCGCCGCCCGCGCCTCCGAAGCGCTTGCCTCCGCACCGCCAATTTCATTTCCTCCTCCCCCGCACACTCACCCCCTTCTCCAAAAATTCGTTGGGCTTCCCCAAACGCATGTAACACAGCATGAGCAATTGCTCGAGAGAGAGAGAAAGAGACTGATAGGGAAAAAAGCCCAAGGAGACCGACAAAGAACGACGCTCGAGGTTACCGCGCCGCCGCTCATCTCTTCCGATTCTTCTGCACGCGTCTCTCTCGCTCTCTAGCCTCTCGTATATATACGTATATACCTGCGTCGCTTTTACGCCGTGGAAAAATCCACTGACGAAGCATTTGGGACTATCCCTTCCTAAAAGCGTGTGGAGGTATTAGCCGGGGAATCGAGCGTCTGCGGTGTCACTTGACTCTCTCCCTCTTTCTCTTTCTCTCTTTCTGCAGCCTACCGGCGCAACATGGGGCAATCCCGTCTGCCGCATCCGCGTTATTTACAAACAGCAGTCAACGTGTCGTTGCGCGTATGTATATAGGTATAAAAAGTTTTTAGCTAAAGGAGCGCTTACGGGAGCGCCGAGCGCGGAGAGCCGCGAGTCCGAGGAAATTCTAGGCTATTTAGAGCCTCTCTCGCTGCTCCGGCTCTCCAGAGGATGTTGAGCGTTAAGGAGGCTCTTTAAGCTGATGTATGGAATGATATAATTGTATATATACCTATATGCGCTGCTCGGTCGGATTTGCACGTTACACACACACCACCGACGTCAGCCAAACAAACTATACTACGAGAGCATAACGTACGCCGCTTTACTTTACTTAAGCGCAAAGAGAAATAGCAAATACTTTGGCTTTTTTCAAAACGCCTAATAGAAAACTTTATATGGCGAAGCTCGCCTTTAATTTAACACACAGTTGAGCAAATCATGAATTATTCAAATTCTAGGCTCACTCCAATCGCCCTCGGCTTTTGCCCACGTGCTTTTGATAATGTGTACAATTGTCCAAGTTATTAATGATGCTAAAAAGCTTGTTGTAGAAATTTAAAAAAAAATATTTTTCTCTCATCTGTTATTCTCATTAATATTATCTTTCTCGCGTGGCAGTCCATGATTACAAGTTATATGTCATTATAAGATAAACAGACCTATAAATTTAAACTTAATGAACGTTTTAACAATCCTATTAAAAGAAATTTTATTACAAATATATACAATTCATTGTTATCATAAATATATGAAAAATATTTTGTTATTGATACATTTCTAAAAATAAAAATTTATTTATTGTATAGCCATTTATTATTACCAAAACAAGAACTGTTATATTCAGTCAATTATTTTAATGATCAATAAAATTTTACAAAAATAAATTTTCAATATAAATGGCAATTCGCCAAAAACGGATTTTTTAATTAATTAAATAATATAAATAAAGTAATTTGGTACCTTCTTACCAAAAAGTTTTTTTTTTATTTTCTATAAGGCAATTATTATTAATAAAAAGTTCTCGTATTAAAACCTTGAAAAATCTAAAATGATAAAGCTGATTTAATATTGAAATTTAGTAAAGAATAAAGAAGACCTAAAACTCTTTTCTTACGACTTCATACGTTTTCAAACACGTGGGCATAAATAACTTTAAAAAATAAATTTGATGTCATCAGATGACAATTATGGCGTCGAGATAAATTTGGCAATGAAACCTTGATGATTAAGATACTAATATAAACATATCATAATAAAAGTAACTATCAATAATTAGTTGTACTTTTATCTTGTAACTAATTTTCTATCAATATTTATCATTGTTAATAAGCTGTTCAAAATCTATCTAAATTCATACTTTTATTAGATTATAAGACAATGTTGAAAATTTAGAAAATAATTAAACTTACTTAATTTTAATTTTAAAAACTGATACAATTTTATACTTAGTGTATCAGAAACAAATTTTATTAATAAAAATTAATAAAATTAATAAAATTGATACAAGACTAAAAATTTTAAAAATACTTAACATTACGTGGAATCAAGCAATATGTAATTCAAAAACATTATGAACAAAAATTTATTTTTCGGGCAAATAAAAAAATGTGTATTAGGATTTATTAGATTTATTTATTCTTTTCAATCTTCCGCTTGACCATGACGATATTTCTGAGGTCGAACTCATTTTTAACACACTGAAATTCTTCGAGGCAGAATAGTTTATTTTAAAAAAGTTTTTTTTTCGTTTTATAATAAATAAAATTTCTATTGCAATGTATTTTATTAGATTTATGAAATTTATTTATTTATTGAACTTCGAATGGTCAAAAATAAGTTTTGTTTTACCCTAAGTAAAAAACATAATTTTTACAGACAGAAAAGTTAACGCAAAATATTGCGAAGCTTCGGAAACAAAACTGCTATAGATCGATACAAATTGGAGACGCAAAAGTCACACTAATAAATATAAAAACCTAAGTGTTTTGTCGCTGTCCACAACAATTTCACGGAGCTGCTATTTAACAGTGTACGTGTGCATTCGTTCGCAACAGTGAAGGTCGCACGGAACTCTAGAGATTTTCATTGTGATCGCTGTCTGTTTGGAGCGTATAATCATTTTTTTTCTTTTGATGTTTTTGCTGTGACTGTCTAATACATTGCATTTTCATGCAAATACTAAATTATAGAGAAAAAAAATATTGTCGGCTCCAAATAAAAAAGCCGTATTTCTTGTGTGTAAGCACAGGAGGTTTTTATTTCGAAGCGTCGATATGGAGTTCATATATTTTTATCGATCACACTGACTTTGACTGTAGCTATTTTATACTCTACTCAAATAAAAACAAACAAAAATAAAATATAATTTCCTAGTGTTAAAATGAATAAAAAGTTATATTTACACTTTAGTTTTTCATTTTAATAGAAATTTATTTTATATATGAAAATCGAAATAAAAGTTCATATGTTTTATTTTTGTTTCATTTGTTCTATTGCAATTATAATGAATTAAAGGGGAAGTATTATGAAAATTCAAGGTTCATAACTTATCGTTTACGATAAAAATTGTACTCTCTATTGGAAAACGTAAATCTTACGCTCGGTTATGTGGGTTTAATTTTATCGCACAATGAACATTCTGCGCCAAGCATGCGTTTTGCCACTTTGCCTACCTAAAAGAACCATAATTGGCTATATGAAACCAATATAGTCGTTAACTTCTCTCCTGATTACTGTACGGTTAGGCTGTTCATTATTGAGCGATATCATAGATCTCACGTTGCTAATCACTTGGATTTCAATAGTTTAAAAGTATCTAAATTAAACTACGAATCAATCGACTTGAATGTAAAAACTAATGTTGAAAGAAATCGTGTAAGAGAAATTAACTTATACTTTAACATAACATGTTCTTTGTATCGAACAATAAAATACCATATTTACTAAGATTTAAACACATTAAAGAAGATTAAAGATGATTATTATTATTGCCCTATACAACTTTATTATAAATACGAAGATTTTAAATTAAATTTGCTTATTAATAATGAAATAATAAACGTTAAAAAATAATTTTATTTGAAATTAATTTTATGATCGAATTACATGTTATTACTGTTATTATCATTACTAATAAATAATGTATAAAAATAAATTTTAAATTCGTATATAATTAATCGTAATATCGGTTTATTAATTAACAGCTTTTTTGAGTTTCGTGCACTGAATTTATTTCGATTTTTATAGATATATTCTTTCATAATTAATATATACAGAAACATTTTAAACCTATACTGATCGACTTCACAGTGCCCTAGATTATTGTCAAATCGACTTAAGAAATTGATAACAGCTGCTTAAGTGATTTATCCACTTGAGCATTTAACTTGATAAACGTTTCAACTAGCAGGCTGTTACATATAGTTTGTAGAAAAAGTCGAATAGAATCTTGGCAATGCGCATTTAAAGCCGGACGACAGAAGCTGGAGCAACAGCACGGCTGCATAAAGAGAGAAGGTCGACGGTTAGCTGGTAAATTTTATTGAATGATTCCAGAGCGCGCGGGGCAAACGCTCGCTCGGCACACTATGAGACTCGCGTGTACTAGTTTCTTTTGGCGTGTATAGCTGCTCTTTATCCGACTCAAGTGGCGCTTGATTCACTGCGCGGTCCGGCGTTCGCCAAAGTCACGGTTTACAATTGACAAAGTGCCGATTGAAAGCAGATCGCGCCCTGCAGTCGGGCTCTACTCGTCCGACGTTTTTAACGTTGCTTTTACGCGGCCTGACTTTACCTGCGATATATGCAAAAGCTACAAACTTTCTGGCTAACTTTTTTTCAGATCTTTGCGGGGATCTCTGCGCTTCTTCAATGTCATAATAAACTTCATGTTTATATTGAAATAAAATTGCGCTTCTATTATGGTTTAATGTGCCGGCCGAAGTAGATTTTCCGATTTTTTAAAAGCAATTACGGGGGTGGAATTAAGCAAACCTGTAGGGCTGCCATTAAAGCGTACAGTACAGCTAGGATTTTGCGCAAAAAACTTTCCAGATCCCAGATAAAGAAGCCCATTGCACGAAGCGAAACAAAATAGTTTAAAGCGTGGAAAGTGCACTGCATTATCGCGATCGCAATTTTTAACTTTTTTAGCCCTGCAAAGGTTACTGCATACGAAAAAAAAGCAAAGAATTATGAATAAACAAATAAACAAAGTTAAAGTAAGCACCATCCGAAAATATAATTCACAGTCGTTGACGGGTCAAAGCCATAACAAAGCGTATAGCGTATGGCTACTAAAAGCTTATACGGCGCCTGCAGTATCGTGCGTATATCAAAACTAAAGTCGAAAAAACTTGGGCTTCGTATAACCACTCGGAGCGTCGAGTGGTTTACGACACGCGCAAAGATGTATATTTGTAGCTTCCCATAAATAATAATCAAGTCGATTTTATTGAAAATCGAGCTTACGCTATTTTTGGGGAGAGACCTCTTTCTTATAAATTTCATGGCCTCGACGGAAAGTTAATATTTAATAGAGATATAGAGCACAGCACCGGTAGTAATTGATTATTTTGGTTAAACGAATTAGTAGCTGTAGGTTTCGATTGGCTTGATCCAAAAGGCGAATTGTTCTGTAAAATCGAAAAAAAATGCAGTTGCATATTTTTGAACGGAAGCCGCAGAAATAGTCGTGTGCGTGAGCGGGCGTGCGATAGGCAAGCCGGCGGCTCGCTATACATATTATGCAATTGATCCGCAGGCGCGTGGACGAGCCAACGCAGCTAGCATCTCGCTCGCCGCTCCCGATGTTTATCTTCATCGCGCGTCTAGGTACAGTACATGTACACGTATATAGGATGATAAAAAGGCTCGCTGTGCTTTTCTACACGCAGAGAGCGAGCTAGGCGTAGAGCGCGGATAGGAAGTCGGTTAACGTGCCAGCGTATGAATTATTTGCACGTGAAAAGAGGGAGAAATCGATGGAAAAGGACGACTCGCGTGTATATGTGCACCACAGCCACAGAGCGGCCATTCGTTTTCACTGTTTAGCTCAATATAGCCGAGCTCGCGTTATTCTCTGCGATTGAGGTTTGCCTTTTTAAATGTTAATTCCCCCTCCCCCCCGTCGGTGTTGCCGGCGTTGACTTATTTCTTCGATCATTTCCATGAGCCAGACGGCATCTATTCTATGATGACCTGCGGGAAATATGGATTTATTTTTTTCCTTTCCTTTTTTATTTGCTAAATTACGCAGCCCGCTCGCTCTGACAAATTATTCATGCTCTCGGCTCGATGTTTTATTGTGGCAATATACCGTATTCCCCGACTTTTTCGCTCTCGACAAAAAAATCTAAAAACTTTTGTTTTTCAAGCTTTGAGCGAGGAAAAATTCATACTTCTAACTATACAAACGCGTTTGCCGATGAATCACCAATCATTCGCTTTTTTTACTTTTTTCAATTTACCAATTAATTTGTTCTTTATAAAAGTAGTTAACAATTTTCAATAAACAGGTTTACAGGTGTACAACTTACGAAATCATTGCTTTATATAATGTATATATATATACGTAACGTATTTGTTAACGTATTTGAAATAAGTGCTAATCAGTTGTTATTTTAGCACCGAAACTGTGCGCTAACTCAATATTAGCATGCCCATATGTTTACAGAATTAAAATTCTGTTTTGTAGCTACTAGTAAATATTTTTTTCACTATTATCGTCTAAGCCGAGAGAAAAAGAAAATATTACCGCAATGAATATATAATTAAGTAGTGATGAATCAATATTAAATCGCGCGTACTTCTTATAATTGATTGATTGAATTTGATTCTATAAATATAAAGTATGAATGTTTAAAGAGCATTAGCAGTGAAGACACGTTAACACAGCGACGCATGTCATACTGCAATAATTAACGAAGCTCCATCGGCATAAAAAAGCTATGATAATAAATTTGAATGACGTTGCAATCTTGAGCATAAAAAAGTGGGTCTTGTTTTTATGTAGGAAACGTTGAACTTGCTCTAGCGCGCGTTTCATTGACCCTAGCTTTGCTGCACGCGCATACACAGTATATACACGTATGTAGCTATAGCACGTCGCTGTAGAGGATCGATTAGTGCATATCGCGATCGCGCGCTCGGCTTTAGTTGCGCTCTCGAGCAGCACAAGATAAAACAGGTGCGTTATCGGAGAAAGCTGCGTCGATGACGTAAGTCACTTGCCGAGGTAGCGCGCGTGCGAGAGGGACAAATATTCGGCCAAGGACTGCGAGAGGCGCTCGCCGTCTTTTAGGCTTTCGTACTTACGCGGGCACGAGCAGAGGGCTTTATAGAGAGCTATATAGCCCGAAGAAATGCGTGAGGCTGGCCGAGAGGCGCAGAGGGGACGAAATCGATAGCTCCTTGGGCCACTTTGTGCGTCACGAGTTTTGCGAGAAAGGGGAATAACAAAGGACGATTTTCGGCGCCGAGATGAGAGAGAGAGAGAGGGAGCCCTGGCTAGTGGCTGTATATATCTCTCACTATCTGCGTACGGGCGCGTGTCCGCATTTTCGACCTCTAGCATTTTTATTTATTTCGACTCGCCTTTTCTCTCTCACTCGTTATATGTATATATAACATTGGGCTCTCTCGCCTTGAGCCCAAAGAGATGAATGTTTATGGAAACCTTTCACGATTATACAAACGAGAATTTCGTTTTAAATTTAATCATTGCGTGCCAAGGGAGCTTAAGAATTTCGGCGGAACGAGTGAAAAAGTTTATATTTTCACGCTACCACGTGTACGCTTTGATAAAGTCAAATAATCATGGCATTGCTTATCTTTCCATTCATTTTGGAGAATACATTTATTTGCCATTGTTTATGGGGAAAATTGTTCTACCTTGAAGTAATTGCTTTGCATAACGAGAAACAAAATAACTCGGGGCAGATGCATTGTTAACTCATGGAAGTAAAAGCATGAATGGAAGCGCTGCACTGTGTATATATTTAGCCGTTTGAATGGCAAGCTAAATAGAGAGTTCAAAGAATCGCTCGAGGAACGAGTCTTTCTCAAATGCACCTTGAAATGCCTGGAAATGTGTATTAAATTTAACATAGGACAGTTTAACAAGTTGTTATACTTAAAACTTGTCAATTTCCAGCCAGCATAATTCACGTAATTCACGTCTTCGGAATCTTAAGATAATTGCAAACTCGGTTATAATATTTAACTGGCAGCTAAAGTGAAATATATCACGTAACTTGAGAGTATAAATTTCAAATATTGAATCAGCCAGGCTCTAAAAAGCCCCGAAAAATGTGCAGAGAGAACGAGGTGTATACTGCGCACATCGTAATTGCTCTTTACTCTCGTTTCTGCAACCTGAACGTTGCGCTCTCGGCTCTCGTCAAAGCTTTGGAGAGCGAGATAAATGTATATACGGAAAGAGTCACGCCTTGAGAAATTTACTCTTCCGAGGGACAAAAGCGAGCGCTTACGTTACAGAGAGCACGCTTACAATGGAAAAACGTTTCTGCGCACCGTCATGCGCGCGAGAGCGATGAGTACACAGCGCATTCCTGTTTTTCCCCTGCGGTGACTCATGTAAAGGAAAAAAAAAAAAAAAACGTTCGCCTCACGCGAAACTATACCGCGACGCACGTAATATAGCGCGCGAGCTGGCAAAGGTGTGTAGACTTGTAGAGTGCGGCTCGGTGCGATTGCGCTTAATGCGAGTAAGGGGGGGCGTCGCTGCCTGATTAGGCTGTGCGCGACCGGATCGCGCTGCACGCGCCGAGAATATATATACGAACCGGCGAGTAGGCGCAACTGAGCGTCGACGCGCTCCCGATGATGTCACCCGCACGCGGCTCTGGAGACGCTCCAGACGCTATCTCTCTCTTTATTATCTGTTCTATAAGATAGTTCAAGTCTGCTTGCAAGATAGCGTTGGAGGTAGCGCGTTAGCTCGTTTTTACTGAATCTAGGTGGACGCTGGCATTGTATATGAATTGCGTTTTTTTTTCTCCTCTCAGGAGCGATTTCCGTACGTGCGAGGCATTGAATTATCAATTCGCTGTTATGGACTGTTACGTCAGCGTTAAAATTACAAATTTACCTTGGAAAAATAAAGCAAACAACGTTCCTGACTTGTATCGTCACTCGTTTCCTACGACTTATTCTTTTATTATTAATCATTCTTTCATTACAATAACGAAGCGTCGATATATACAAAATTGGACAAATTTACTAAACAAAGGATTTCTCCTTACTATATGTATACTACTTCTATATATTCTCTTGAAAATTTTGAATCTTTTTTACTTTTGACACTGAAATTAAAAATAATTGAATTGATAACTAATTGCTTCAAATGAAAATTAAATATAAATCCGAATTATTATTCATGAGAAATTATTTTCTTGAAAATTGAGCGCGTAAATTGTGTACGAATTTTACTATTTTACTATAGTAATTAAAAAACCTTGTGCTTTCATATTCAATACGTTTATAGATTTCTTATTTAGTTATTTTAACTCTTAGAGAGTTAGGTTCTCGGAAATTACATAATCTTATAATTTCTATTAAAAAGTTATCTGAAGTCTCCAAGCTGGAACCGAATGAAGGTAGAATGTAGTTGTCGAGTCAGATCCTTTCGTCTATAGGCGGTAAACGTGCAAATAATTTTTATAATTTTATCTTGTTTTTGTAAGATGTTCTCATATAAACTTTATTTCTTTCAACAATTCACAAAAAATAATTGGAATAAATTTATCTTATTACTATAGGAAATAATAATAGTATTTGAAAAAATTTAAAAGTCACAAAAAATCCAGCGTTTAATACGGAGAATATAATGACTTATCAGGGATACGACGTACATTTTAAAATCGATGATATCATATGTTTAACTCGCGTCATCTTTTACAAGCATCGAAATTCGTTGAAGGACACTCATGCTAATGTTATACATTGAAATAGCGTATGACAAGAAAAAAATTGAAATTTAATCTTTTGTATTTAAAATGAAGGTTGTTAAAAAAAAAATTTTTTTTAAATATATTCTAGATTTTGTCTACTATAAAAAGATGTAATAGTCTGTAGATTATAATCATATATCGTTTTACAAAAGAATTTTTTACTAAATTATTTTTTTTTATAGATTTTAAAATTTTTCTGTAATTCTTTTTTAACTATTCACAACTTTAATATTGTTTATTTATTAAATAATAAGCACTAAATAATACGTAATATTAAGTTTCTACGTCCTTGCAACTATTAACAAAATTGTTTGGATTACATTTAAATTTACTTATATTTTCTCAGTATAGACTTTATCATTTTCATATAGAGTCAATTAAATTGATTAACTGTTGAGTTATGAAAATATTAAAATAAGTCACAATTTTCAACACATCGTTATGACTGAAAAGGAAAATGATATTTTTTATATTTTATGGAATGCGAAATGTCAACTTTTTTAATAATATTTATTTTTGCCTAGTAATAGGTCATATGTATATGTACATTTTATTTAAAATGTTGTGTAGTAAGTAGATTGGAAACATTCAGTTGCGATAACCTAATGCCAGACGTTATCAATGAGTAATCAAAGTTGATTGGAATTTCGTTATACAAGTTGCTTATTTTACACTAAAATCTAGGCGAACTTACCTTCCTTATCTTAAAAAGTCCCGTATCTTTTTATATCGATTATTAATACATTGATGAAATTGGACTCGTTACATGGTCATAACAGAGTATATCACGGAACTATCTCAATACATAGCCGTTGAAACGTTTGATTGTTCTATTTTTGGCTAGGCTACCTTACCTTATCTACTTTTCGAAAAGCTTAACAAAATCTTTAAAATTGTTACGAGTATATAATTGTTATTTTTTCATAAAAATGAAAAGAATAATTAAGCATATTTTTTATTATGCATTAGATTATTAATGAAAACTGTCTTTTTTCAGCTTGGAGGATTGGCACTCCTTGTGTTGGGCGTGGTGATACAATTGGGCCTAAATGGCTTTATCAAGATGGATATTGATATACATGTTAGTTACCCAACAGCAGTAATGATAGCCATTGGTGCTATCATCTTCATCATTGCCTTCTTCGGATGCTGCGGCGCTATTCGCGAAAGCCATTGCATGATCGTTACCGTAAATATTTTTCATTAATTCACATTTCTATAAAAATTTTTATGTTTATTCTATTATTTTTTATACTTCAATTTTTTTACAGTTTGCTATAATGCTTTTGACTCTTCTCGTCGTCCAAGTCGCCATGGCTATTTATGCATTCATGATATTGAATGAAGATGCCTTAAAAATCAAATTGAATAAAGGGATCCAAAAAGCTGTTGAAAATTACTATGATGATCCAAAACTTAAAGATGCCGTAGACTCGGTCCAAAGTCTTGTAAGTATTGAATGCTAATTTTTTTTATTTTTCAATTATTAAATACTGAAAACAGTATAATAAGGTCAATATTTTTTATACCATCTGACATAAATTCTTGCAAGAAACTTTTTCAAAATATTACTTCGCGGGATTGAGTGCTGTATTTAAAAAAATTTATTAAACAATCTCTAACAATTCTGTTTGATTCGACTCTACTCTATTAAAAATAAAGAAATCATAATACGTTCGCTGTATCACATCTGGCTGGACCATTGTTATTAAAATTTGCTCCCAATAAAAACCGGCCGAAGCAGTTGAAAATTAAGAGAAAAGGAATCGTACAATAATAACTTTGCAATTAACCGTCAAAATAACAAAACTATATTCTGTTAACTTTCGGCTTACAATACATACGATTTTACAGTTTGATTCAAACAAGATCTGTTTTTTTTTAGCTTTTTATTTCTTCATTTTAGCATCTGCTTGTGTCCCAATACTGTGTATTTGTGGAGATACGCATACGCGCCTTGAAGTGAAAACTTGTAAATATGTGCGTGTAATGTGTATTTCTATAAATTCAAAAAAAAAAGATTATTCGTTACATATTTTTAAAATCTAGGAATGTTAAATAAGACTACATCCTAATGATTATTTAATAATTAACAGTATTGGTTACTTCTCTTTTTTCATTAGATTCAAAATATTCTAAACTGATTTTTTATTTACAAATATAATTAAATAAATTATTTATTTTTCAGGCTACTTGCTGTGGATACAATAGCTACCGGGATTATTTGAACAATCCAAGGAACCCTAACAGGTCTACAGTTCCATACAGTTGTTGCAACAACAATCAGGACAAAGACTGTTCAGTTTCAGATGTAGGAGATAGACCAGGATGTAGTGAAACTGTGTTCCCCAAAATTAAATACTACGCACAAACTCTGGGTGGTTTAGCTATTGGTATTGCTGTTGTTGAGGTATGAATAAAATTTTACTCAATGATATACAGTGATTTATTTTATAGTACAATTAAGATTATACTCTGAGTTTCTTAAAAACAATACAATTTCGAATTGTAAAAAACGTGTGAATTTTTCAAATTTATATTAAAAATAATATTATTACATAACATTTTACTATAGCTAAAGATAAATTTTGTAGCTTCCCATAATAACCAAATAAGTCACAAATTCGTGTTTTCGAGAAAATGAAGTTTTAATGTTTAAACATGCGCCCGAAATCAGAGGAAACGAGTTGAAATCTAACACTTGGCTGATTCATTTAGCATTACTTACATAATCATGCCCTTAACTTTGATATGTATGCTTCTTTTCTTTTTGCAAACTAATCAAACGTTCGAGTCATTTAAAAAGGTTGGGAAGTGGATGATATTAGACTATTTTTTTATAGTTTTCGTTATTAATTGCGTTGAATTAATAAGAGAAATGTCTTCAATAGCACAGTTATCAACAAATATTAGTATTTTACAAAAGCATACTTTATTTCAATTACTTTATTATTTCAATCCAGTTTTCCTGTTAATTCGTGATAATAATAAAATTTATAAACACAAGCAATTAAAATTTTATTTATATAGATGTAGTGGTAGTAAAGTTGAAAAGCGATTGTGGAAAAATGGACTCATTCGCTTAGAGCCGATGTAATAACTCTATGAAATCAATAGAGATCAATAGAGTCTCTGTCATTTACCTAACTCTATGAAATATCAACTTTTCATAAATATTATCAAAAATTGTGACTTATTTGGTTATTTATGCAAACTAAAAAATTGTAATTAACATTAGTTTCTAAAAAATTATTTCATTTTTTAATTTAATGATTTATAATTGATTGTAATTTTTTATAATACACACTGACGTTTTGTTACTACTATATGAATTGTCAAAATAATTAATGATTATTCGAAATATCAATATTTTTATTTTAGAATGAAAAGATCGTTATTTTAAATTCTTTGCATGAAGAGTAAATTAATTTTAATAAAATGAAAATATTCGAAAAAACTTGATTTCGTATTTAAACCAGTTATACCGTTAGAGGCACTTAATAAGTCTAATAAAATAAAATAAATTGACCATAAAGTAAAATTTATAAAGCACATAACCGTAAAATAAAAGAATCTTTTTTAATATACTTCTTTTTTTTTGAGTAAATTATAACAATCTACAATAAAAAATGAATAGTTATTTTTTATGCAATTAAAGACTCATTATCCAGTTTCAATTAATTAATACATTCAAAAATTTTAGAATATATTTTCTTATAAAATATTTCTGTTATTAAAATATTTAGGAAATATGTAATAAGGTATCTGATACTTTTTAAAATAATTTTCGTAAAATATTATATTTTTGTCAAAAATAAAATAAATATTTTTATTCCTGAATACGGAAAAACATATATGAGTAAATACGTACTTATATTAGACAAAGCAAACTTTGCTTAGAAAATTTTGAAATTACTCTTCAAATGATTTAGTTATTTTACCGAATCCTATGTAAAATATTATTTTATTCCCATCTCAACGATAATGGCCACTTATTTCCCTGAAAAGGCGCGGTGAAAATGGCATTATTTCCCTCTTAGGCTATTATTTCCATGCTAGCATTTTTATTAGAAAAAATACAAAAATTATTCAAAAAAGGCCCTTTTTTGCGCCTAAAATTGGTAGAGGGAATTGTGCATTTTGAGTCGTACACAACTCAATGGTAAA
>UELX01003450.1:0-23263 GCA_900480035.1 Eupelmus urozonus | reverse complement strand
ATTTTTAGTTATCAATTAAACAAAAGTTTAATTGATAATTAAATCGTCATTTATTCAATTATTAATTCTTAATTTGCCATTTTCGGAACACTGATTAAAATATAATTAATCAACAACCCAACCTATTGGATGAACTTTCGGTATTTCTAGTTTAATACAAGCACCTGCCATTTTACTTCCATAATGACCATCCCAGAACGATCTGTCTTGTCCACCATGAGAAAATCTGATTTTTCTTAATCCTTTGCCATAGTTTTTAAATTCATGTTCAAGCTACAAAAATCAATAAAATATTATGAACCAATAATGTTTAAAAATATGTAATAAATTTGTATCTTTTTATTAACTTAATTTACCTTAAACCATTCATTTTGAGTTTCATTTTCCAAAATTTTGGCAAAGCTATAAGTATCTAATACTACTTGATCTCCATATCCTTTTTCTGTTTTTAATAATTCAATTTTACATCTATAGACAGCTGGACAATCCCATCGACAGCTATACCATTCACTTATCTGTAATAGATTAATGTAACAATGTGACTAAGCAACTAGCTATATATATTTTTAATTAGTATAAAATAACTTAATATTTATTTTCAAACTTAGATTTAACAGAAAATATAAAAAAGGAATTGTAATCCTATAAATAACTCTAAATCCCATAAAAGGAATTAAGTTTTTATTAAATGAAATTAAAATATATAAGATATACTTTTATTCTATACCTTTATCGTTGGTTGTAAATTGTCTAATAAATATTCTGTGAAACCTTCTTTAACAAGATCTACAACTTGTTGTTTCCAACAGTTTTGGTAGGAAGTAGCAAAACAACATTTTTTTCCTTCAAAGACTGGATCTTCAGGCAGCGGTGGTACACCAACAGGTGGATTCTCGACAGTCCAACAAGAACCTCCCTCTACTACAATTGTCCATGGTGAATTTCTATTATCTCTTCTAAGTCCTTTTTCTCCTGAATGATTTTTTATTAAATTCTTATAAAAAGGTTTTTTATCACAAATAAAATAATACATTGTCCATGGGGCTTCTTTGTCAACAGGCAATGTAACACCTAATACCATTTCAGCTTTCTTACGCCAAACATAGCTCTGCATAATAATCAACCACTGTTTACAAACTAGTTGACAATTACGTAGTGTTTTGTGATCAACACGGCAAAGTATTTCTGCTAATAGTTCTTCAGGAATGTACTTCTCTGAAATTACTAACCCGTTGTTGCTTTCTTCATCGTATGGTACTCGTTCTTCTGGCTCTGACATAATTTTTAATTTGTCACTCAACTGTCCCATAACTATTCAAGAGACTACCAAGTACTGAAACACTGTAGCAGTTAAAGCTGTATTGTAGACCTTGGTCTATAGATTTTCAAATTTTCTAACAACTTTGAACAACAATGTCAGGTTATTTAATTAAACTGAAAAGTAACTAAAAAACCTTATATTCTTATTTTTAAGAGATAATATTAAAAATACTGGTTCACTGAGTATTTTTTTTCCAAAACCGAAATTGTTACAACTTGTTTACACAGCCCACGTCATACGCATCGCAGATGTCATGTCAGCAGCTGATTCGGTTCGGCCTGCGATGCGTCATCCGTGTATACATAGAATTGATATAAAATTATTGAAAAGCTCACGCCATGTGAGCTGAATTATCTATGACATAAGAAATTGAAAAGTGATAACATTATGTTTCGATGTTTATAATATGTTTTTACAATATTTTTTTTTATATAATTATCATAATAATAATGATAATAATAAAAATAATTTATTTAAATTTATTTATTCAAATTTATTTATTTTTCTTTTAAATTTTTCATTGTTTATTATTTTTTTTTTAATGTACTTAGTTCTTGAAAAATAATAATTTTAATTTTCTGTTAACTCAAATTTATCGTCTGCTAAACGTACGCATCCGAAAAAATATAAAATGGCATTTTGGCGTCCGTATCCACAACTGCAGCTGTATAGCGTCCCCCTTTGGGGCAAAGTACTATTATGATTTGAATTTTTACGTAACTTTAAATATAAAGTATATTAATGTATGTACGATTATATTTATTATAAGAAAAATTAAGATCATGATGCTAGCAAAGGTATTGTGTTTAAAAAATAAATAAAATTAAATAAAGGAAATATGGCATAGAGGAAAAAATAAACAAACTTAACCAACTTTTACTTTTTGATATTTAATTTTAACTTTTGGATTTCAGGGAAAGAAAGTCAAAGTTTCTTTTGCTGAGGAGCATAATGAAAAAACATCGAACAAATTTAACAAAGTTAAAATTCAATTTCATGAAAACAGTAATAATGGATCAATAATTGAAAATAAAAGTATTCCTGATGAACTATTAATAAAAATTCTTTGCCACGTTGATCATAAAACTTTACTTTTATGTCAACTGGTTTGTAAACATTGGTACTTTCTTATTCGAAACTATGTTTGGTACAAGAAAGCAGAGCTCACCTTAGCCAGAAAGCTACCATTTACAGAAGAAATATCTTGGACATTATATTATTTTATTTGTGATGAAAAGCCTTTTTATAAGAATTTGGTAAAAAATCATTCAGGAGAAAATAATCTTTGGAAACATTGGATAATAAC
The DNA here is from genome assembly GCA_900480035.1 of Eupelmus urozonus. Lineage (NCBI taxonomy): Eukaryota > Metazoa > Arthropoda > Insecta > Hymenoptera > Eupelmidae > Eupelmus > Eupelmus urozonus. The sequence continues at coordinate 20,636 of UELX01003450.1, read as the reverse complement.
AGAAAATGGAGGAGATGGATGGAATGTCGAACGACCTCCTAAAGGTGTTCGTTCATTACCAGATGATCCTGTATTTGAAAATAAATACTACTGCTTTGTTACATCTTTTAGTAAATGTTGGAAAGAGCAAACTATAAATTTAATCGATGAAGGATTTACTGAGTATATATTGGATTATTTACAGCCAACGATAAAGGTAGTTCTTACTTAGTTAATTCACTTTTTCATGTGTACATCAATGTTATTAATGTCATACTTTCTTTAGGTAAGTGAATGGTTTTGTTGTCGACCAAATCATCCTGCTATCTATGAATGTATGATAAAATTACTTCGAGAACAAAAATCAGATAGAACAGCAATGGAAACTTTAAGTTACACTAAAGTTTTAGAAGGAGAACAGATGAATCAATGGTTTCAAGTGAGTATAAAATATATACAAAATATATAATAAAATTAATGTACAGACAGTTTTATAAATAGTTTTTAAATTTTTTTCAGTTTCAACATGAATTTAAAAATTATGGCAAAGGATTAAGAAAAATAAAATTTTGTCACGGTGGTCAGGATCGATCTCAAGTAGATGGGCATTGTGGTAGTAAAATGGCTGGAGCTTGTGTCAAGTTGGAGATTCGTATTTAATTCTTCAATTTGAGTTCATATATATCTCTGTCTTCAATATAACATAATTTAGTACAAAAATGAAAATTGAGCAGAAAAGTATTACAGAGATTTTAAATTAACAAAAATATTTATAGGTGCTCTAATATGTAAATTATAGATTTTTTCTAAAAGAATTCTTACCTACGATTGTAAATGGTACACAAATAATTGATCATAAAATATTTTTTTGCTCAAGTTTTAACCCAATACAAAAATTCGCGTTAATTAATGCGTTTAAAAGCTGTGATAAATTAGACTCTAAAAACTTTTATACTTTTATAACTAATATTATTTTTACTTTTTTGTATTTTTTATTTCGATTTTATGCAATAAACTGGAAATCTAATATTGTACTGCATGAATATTGTGAATAAAGAACGATTTTTAGATTGTATATCTTTATTACGAAATACATCGTGAAATAACATAATAATTAATTGCAAATGTACTTCAGATCTTTTGAACTAAAGAGCAAAGTACAATTTCAAAACCTTTAACTTCTGATTATCAGACATTCATTTTGTTCCCTGCGCACTCGTGACCATAATGCTCCAAGTACACTAAACACACATAATCACAGTCAATCAAAATTATTGCATATAAAAAATAAGATAATTTTGGGTATTAGCTACACATTGTCATTGGGTTCTAAAATTGTATAGGGGTGATAGTGAAGCAATGATTTGCAATTTAGTACAGATTTCTACATTCTCCATTTACATTCTTCTTCTAATATATATAACAAAATCTGAAGTATACAAAGTTTTACAAAATAAAGAATGTTTTTATTAAACTTATAAAAAAATTATTGTTCATTTGATTTAGTTCTCAGAAATCTAAATTTTTGGCAGATAGGTATTAAGAGTTAACAAAATCTTAATATTATGATTTTTAAAATTCAAATATCAGAAATAATTGATTGTATACATGTATTATCTAATTGAATATTGTATGTACAGATGTGCTTATTACTGTTTAAAATTTTGCCTTAGTTTTTAAAATTAACATATTTTTATATTTGTTTTAATTTGAACTATTTCATTACATTACTGTTTCAGATAAAATAATTATTTAATGATTAATTTTCATTATTAGATATCAGATATCAGATATTTTAAAAATCTTCACAAAAAACGTATTTCGTCATTGATAGGTATAGTCCGAAATTCTATGTATTATTAATCTACCCTGTTACATTTTTTCACGACCTACAATAATATGGTTCTAACGGTACGAATTTCTAACGATACAATACACAATTTCACATAAATTATTGTGACTTTTAATAGATATTTCAGTGTACCATAGCTTTGCTTTTGGATAGAATATTTTTAGGATCACAATTTCTACGTATAATTTAATTATTTTCACTTTTATAATTATTTTAATTAAAATAAATTAATAATATGAATAACGTTTTCCTGATTGCAATTAAGTGTAAAAAATAATTTACTTTTTAATTTTGAAAAATATTTTCTTTTGAAAGAAGTCATAATTTTAAATGTATAATTTATTTTATTTATTTTTTTTATAAATATTTCAATTATTTAAAAACTATTATTTTATTTCCATTATCAAAGAATAATAGGAGTGTATGAATAAATTATTCTTAAAAATATTGAAACTGGCCAAAGTCTATCTGTTGAAGTATATTAGAATGTATAAAATAATTTAAAATACGAATTTTATTTTGTATATTTTTGAGTAATTATTTATGCAGAATTTTTAAAATAGTTTAATTCATTGTAATACTGCTATACATATATTACACATATAATTTTTTCGCCGATTCTCTTCAGCGACATTCTGAAATATTTCTGCCAGTAATCAACGCTTTAAAAATAGGCGAGGTCTACGATAAAAATGTCATTCTTTTTTCTAAACAATAATTACAAATGCTTATTTAAATACAATATACAGTACAGCATTATTATAACTAAGGTCGGCAAGAATGGTATTATTTTTTATAAAAGCCTTCCAAGATAAAAATAATTCATGGCACATAATTTCAAATAACCAAGTATGCCTCTTTCTATTACAAATCTATTTTGTGCATTACTTTACACATATAAAAATATATTTCGAGTCAATCTTTGCAACTTATAAATAATGCACTTTTTCTCTGTACTAGGGAGAAACGATCTATTATTTTAGATCTACATAATCGAAACTATAAGGAATATACATCCTGCATTGTGCTTAAATAATTTAGCATGCTTCTTCTAAAATATATTTTAAAATCGTTGCATACGATATTCATAATTTATAACATAGTAATTTTTCTTACCTCTTTATGAATTTTCTATTTATATATAATAATCACGAAGACGATATCTACCTTATAATTTTGTGAATTTAATAATAAAAGCCTGAAAGCTCACAGATATGTTTACAACTCAAAGGTTTTTAAAATTGCATTCTAAGTAAAAATATTTTACAATTCAAAAAATTCATATATAAAATTTTCGTCTTCTAAAAAAGTGTCTGGACGTAATTGACCGATAAATATCGTCGTTAATCGAAATATCTAACAGCATTGTGATATTTCTACTAAACAAGAATTTGTATGTATTTCCGTCTTGTAAACTACCAATATTCTTTATGCGCAAAGTATAGATTATGATTTTCCTAGTTTTATAAATAGTTAGCGCCTATTTTCATCATACATATACCGTTAAAATAAGATGATAACGAAAAATGGTTTCATTATTTTTCATTTAGTTAAAATTCGAAAAATCTGTTTTGAGAGTAATTGAAGGTGCAGGTACTTTGAGTTGAGGCTTTGTTGATTCCGTTATTTTTGTTTGTCTTTGGACTTGTTGTTGGTGAGTTAGACGTACTGCATTCTCTAATTTACTTTTCAACTCAGTTGATTGCGACATTAAAGTCTTGAATTCCTGTGCGTTTAAATTAACAGTTAATATTGACATTTTTAAAATGTTTACGTTACTGGTATATTATAGGAGGTATTTGAAACAGAAATATTGTATTTATACCTGGGGATATTTTGGTCCTATTTTATTTAACCATTGGAAGCTGTGTTGATGAAGACATATTTGATATTTTGTGCCTTGCTGAAGCTCATCACTCTCCAATAAATAATTTATTAAAATTGGAACTAACAAGGTCAGCATTTGAATTCCTACAAATAAATATACATAAAATTTAGAGAAAAAAAAACAAAGGTTCTAGATAAAAGAAGCAGACACAGTCATACAGAATGATAAAATAAAATATCAATAAATTATTAAATATATTATAAAAACATTTATTTAATAATTTATTAATTTTTATGACATCAATATTTTAAAAAAGCCATGCAATTGTATGAGAAAAACTTTAACGTGGTTAAAAATGAATGACATTATAAATTAACTCTTCAAATTAAAAAATTAAACATGTATATCTTTCACATTTTTAACAAAAGTAATAAAAATATTTATCAAAATCTAAATATTTTACTATATATTTATGAGTATCTTTGTTATTGCTGTATATCCAATGATAATTTATGATTTCAATAAATAAATAGACATATTTTACAATAAGACTTTATGTAGAAATTTTTATAAAAATTCTTTTATTAAAATATTATAGTATAATTCATCATGAATTATTTGTACTTAAACAATTATTTTTTTCTAAGTGATTTACAAAAATACTCTTGTTTATGTTATAATATATAATGAAAACAAATTTTAGAATTATAACACAATAATTCAATGAAGAATTTTTCTATAAATAAGAGTAAAAACAGATCCAAAATAATTGGGAATACAGTAATCTTAAAGTTAATTTTAAATAAAATTGATTAATTAATGTATTATATCAACAGCATTTTACACGTGTTTACCTTGTAATAAATCTTCTGATGGCATGAAACAAGTTATAAATGGACTATACTTTACAGGAGGTTTGATTATAAGTGACGTTAAACTATACTTACGTTGGGTAGGTTCTGCGAGTGCTATTAGATTCTCCATTGTTGTTATACACTCAAAAGTGAACTGTAACTCCACGTCATCTGTTACTTTTTTGCTTTGATCACTATATAAAAATTCTACTATTCTTGGAGCAAGCGCATGGATATAAGGCGTACTTATACTACGTTCCGGATGAAGAAAAATTGTTTTTAATGTTTGTACGCACTTTAGCCTTATCTGAAACATTGAAGTAAAATATTTAATTTTAGACAGTATTGTTTAGTAATATCTACATTAAATAAATTTATTACAAAATTAGGGGTAACTCTACTTACGTAAATATTTTCAGACTGAAAAGTATGTCGGAAGTGATTGATACATGGAAACTGCAAATTTGGTGCACTGACTACTTCTGGCAATGCATGAAGAACAAATACTGCTATTCCTAACATCATTGCTACTTCATCCATCTTTGTTTCATCATTTCCTGTGAAGTTGTAATAGTTACACTTGTTATGTTTCAAATTCAAGGTATTAAGAAAATTATGTCATTATGATATTTTGTAATTTTAATTAAAAGCCATAATATCAGATTGATATATTTTTTAACCTGAATATTCAATGAGAAAACTCGATCTTTGTAAATATTAGCAATAATGAAAATTTAATATCTTCTTGAATTATAAATAAAAATATATAACACGCGTTGACAGCTCGAAGACTTTATACATATATTTGCCAGTGATTCCACTTTAGTGGCTTTTAATTAAAATATACTATATATAATTCTATCTATCGTACCTGACTTAGCAAGGTCAATAATTTTTGCAAGTGCGCTTTGTAAAAGCGTTGTCCATTGATCTTGGCTTCGAGGATCTCTGGAATATTTGTTTACTGCTAGATTCTTTAAGCAATGCAGAGCAGCATGTACTGGTGTTTCAGTACTCGTTTTGATAATATTATTTTCAGATCGTACTGCGGTTTCTCGTATTACGCCGGTTGTGAGGTAAAGAAGAGTTGGCAATATCGCTATCGAACCTATGTGAACATAATTTAAATTATTATAACTGGATAAGTAATCTACAATTTATTTATTTATTTATTTTTTAAATTTAATTTTACCTGCTGGAGAACAAAGACTTGGAAGACTTTCCATTATCGAAAGTGCTGCTGCTATGAGCTTTCCACTTTCTTCAGTGGGTAAATATCCACGCTGACTTAAAATTGCTGTGGCTCCTCCAGGATTTGGATTTAGTGGTGGAATTTGTCGAACTAGAAGGCACAAACATACTTCAAGAACTGCAAATACTAACGATTTTCCTGGTGTTAAATCTGCTGAATCTTCTCCTTCACCTAATAAATCTACTTCTGGTAAATCCTTAGTTTCATCGTCATCGGATGTCAGCTCTATAATCAGATTTTTCAGGTTATATTAATATTGATAACGATATTTATTAAGTATGCATAAATTGATTTTAACTGTATAACCTTTTAGTTTCGCTTTTTTCCTTTCTGATAAATCTTCTTGACTTGCTTTCATTATTTGCTTTAAAACTTCCATTACCATTATTTGGATTGAATAACTTTCTTTTGTCAATAATAATCTGTAATTAATTAATTAGAATTTTAATAAAAATGTTATAGTTTTAAATGTTAGTATCTGGGCATATGATTTTTTACCTGTGAAGTACATTACAAAGTTCGATTGGAAGAGAACGATTAGATACGAGCACTTTTCTTGCCCAACTGGAATCAAGTAACGTATATAATGCGCTAAGACAAGTTTCTATATTTTGTGTTGATTCGGAAGAACGAGGACTGCACAAAGCCTCCATACAAATCCCTAAAATAATATAATAAGTAAAAATTTTTATAAATTACGTGAACAAGGAAATAAATTTAGAAATATATAACAAAGTATTATACCAAATAATAAGTGGAAACGATCTTTATTTGAATCAGTCTTTGTAGTGTGATTATTGTTAGTTCCGTCAGAATTTTTGGTATTCAAATCAACTGTTTCATTCAACTCAAAGCCTCTGACATTGAGCCACAGTGTAGCTGCATATAAAATGGGTGCCCACGAGTTAGCATAATAAGGACGTGCAGATTCCATTGTATCTGTTGTATAGAAAGCTCCACCATCATGTGGTAATTGACTCGAAAATTCTACAAAATTTAATATTGTGATACAAAAATTTAATATTTTTATACATAAACTTTTTATCTCTTATTTACCTGGAGGAAGAGAAAGTAAAGCATGATCTCTTAAAGCCGCAAGCCAATGTTGACTCAGACTTGGAAGTTCTGGTTGTACTAAACTCAACAAACTTTCATTTTGGAATTCAAATTCTCCAAAATCTTCTTCGTCCTCTTCGTTATTTTGTCTATTATTTCGATTAGCGTTTTCACGGTTATCTAAAGCTGATCCATCGTTTATCATGGCAACAATATACACCTAAAATTTTTTTTCATTGCATATTAATAAAAAATTTAAATATATTACGATAAATCAAATCATATTATTATACCTCTGCCCAAGCCTTCAAAATAGCTAATCTTTCGAGAGTTGAGAGACTTTCGTTGTACAGCTGAGGACGAGTATGACCTTCTCTTAATTTTTCCAAAGAAGAAACCAGCAATTGATGAACTCTTCGTAGATCGTTCAGATCTCTTGCAACACCGCTACCGATCCAAGCACTGCAAGCTTCACAGGCAGCGGCGGTCACGTGTGGCGAAGTTTCCGCAGAAAAGGCTGGCCTCAGAGCAGCTCCAACCTAATATATTAGTTTATAGTATAATATTTATTAATGCCAAATTAGATTATATATATATTTTTTAATTTCGAGGTACTCACTTGAGCTTGAAATTGCTCTAACAGTAAGTGCCCAGGAAATTCGGGCTCTGGAACTTTTGCGAATTTGTCTATAATTTCCTGAAGGGTTTTTAACCCTTCTAAGCGAAGAGGATCACAATCACTTGTTGCCGCCATAAATGCCATACGAACCAAATCCGACAAATGCAAAACAAGATAATCACCTAAAATTACAAGTACCAATTATATTATATTTCTATAAGCATACTATTTTCTAACTAATATTTTTTCAAAGATATATACCTTTCCCTTTTGTATTTTGCATTTCTTTAGCCAAAGCTAAATCGAAATGAACACTTTTATCATTTGCACAAGCAGTGATAATGCGACGCACACATTGTGCCGCAAAAACTCTAGTCGGCCAACGAGGTGAGACAGTTTGTCGTTGCTTGGTTGATTCGTCAGCGTGGAATTCTGCTTGGTCGTCATCACCCTCAGTATCTGCCTCTTCATTGTCATCAGGTTTTTCTTCAGTATTTACATTTATTGCATCTTCTAGTGCACTTGATTCTAAAATAATGTATATCAAACATTTAGTTTAATTTCGGAGACTTAAGTCTATTAAATATTCATAAGATATTTTATGTAATGTGAAGAGTAATTTAAATATAGAAATATAAAATTTAATTAAGATAAATAACAATAACAATAATGACAATAATAATAATAATAATAAATGTTTATATTAAAAGTATTTCTAATACCTGTCGCAACCGTTAGAACGTCTTTGCATAGAGAAAGCCAAGGTGACAAATTATTTGCTGCCAAAATTTGAAGCATGCTCGTCAATGTGTCATGAATTTCTTTGATGAGTTGACTATCTGTTTCCGTGTCAAGCATACTAAATAGAACTCCAGGAAGTCCAGTTTCCGTTATTACCAAGCCTTCTACAACGTTTGAATCTCTATTTTCATTGGCTAACGTCATGGCATGTTCACATACTTCTTTTGCCTCGCGTTGAGCTAATTGGCGGAGACATGATATAGCTGCTTTCCGCAGAAGCAGATGATTACTTGATAGAGTTCGCTTAAATAAAAATTGAAATTAAAAAAATTTATTCCAAAAATAAATAGTAGTATTTTAATTAATATTTATATACATACGCATAATGTCGGTACAAGAGAAGAAAGATTGACATGACGAGGAGCGAACAAATGTAATTGTTGGAGACACCCTGTAGCTTCAGCTTGCACAAGAGAATCTTGATGATCTTGCATTATGGCACATGCACATAAAAATGAAGACCTAGCCATGCATATTGATGAAGTATTTCCTGAAAATAAATTTAAAAAAAATATATTTAATTAAACAATTAGTATTAAAATTGAATAAGTCTCAGAAAAAGTGTATTCAATCTGGGTAGAAGAAGATAACGTAGAAAATAAAATAAAATTTCACAGTATAATTTACCTTGCAGTTCTGGACCAATTGTAGTAATTAGCGCTGATAAAACTTTGCCAATACATTGATGGACATCGATGTACGAATGTGGCACATTTAATAATAAAGTTAATGCTAACGAAAGAGTAGGTTCGACATATCCTCGGAACATTGGTCCACCGGAATCCGCGATTAAAGCTAGAGCATGAAGAGCCCATACCTAGTAAATAGAACAAAATATTTAAAAATTAATAACTAATAAAATTATCTTCAAAACTTCTTAAACTGAATAGATTAACTTAGTATTTAAAAAATTATAATAAAAAATCTTACTTGAACAACTGGCGAGGAATTATCTTGTGCTAATGCGAGTAAAATGCTGACACTGGTGTTGAGATGTTGACTAGAACCCATACCGCCAACGTACTTGTGAAGACATCCCAACGCCAATGAGTGCCCAGTCCTGCTGACAACATCTCGAGCCGACTTCAGACGATCGAAGCTCGTCTGAGCCATTTCCGCGGTGAATTTTGCGTCTGAAATGACTTGCGCCATTCGACCAACAGCTTCGCCAGCTGCCCAGCGCAAAATGGCATTACTGCTCACTAATGAGCTCTGAAATAGGAGAATTTTTGCAAATTAATTGTTTGTAGTAGATAATAAATTTAAATTATTTATGCAAAATTAAGAATTACAATTATAAGATTGGTAGCTGATTTCTTTACGTCCTCTTGACCGAAACTTGTTTTTGCCTCATTCAAGCCTTTTAGGCCACTGAGCACGGCCGTGAAGACGTTCATTTGTATAGCCTCTTGCCGACCGGACTTAGCATGTTTTATACATTCACTAAAGTGATCGAGCATTTGCAATCGATGTTTGTTCGCCACTCGTGGAAAGATTTGTCCGAAAAGAGACACAGACATGTCGATCACCGCAACGCCTAATGGAAGCGGTCCTGGCAGAGATTGGTCCTAAAATAAGACGAAAGTTCGTTCAATTTATGAATTTATGAATTTATGAATCATGATATTTGTATCATAAGTTTATGAATATATTTTATTCGTCTTTTATAACAAAATTATTAGTCTTACCGATGGTATGGGACGGTACAGACAGCAAGAATTATGTTCTAAGGCTCCAGATCCGGCAGCACTATTCGGCTGTAACTGATAACAAATATAATTTTAGCAAGTTAAAAAAATATAAGAAAAGATTAATAAATTAAAAAATACTTTGAAATAAAAATAAAGTAATGAGTATTGTGATTGTACAAGTACCAAAATAAAATATCTAAAAATATGAAATACAAAATAATATTAAAGTAAATTTATTAAAATAAAATTATAATTTTTATTATAAAATTATATAATGCATAAATGTAACAAAAACAAGCTAATTTTAATCTTTTGATTAGTGATAACAGCTTTTAAAGTATATCAACAAAACAAAAAATAGTTTGTTATCCAATATTCTTTAATAAAAATAAAACTATTTTTATTTAACTATACTTTTAACACTGAAATTGCTTTGCAAACCACATTACTCACATGTTCCACATCTGCTCTTCTGTTAGGTTCCATCTAAATATGAATAAAAATTAAAATTTTATATTCAGAAAGCAAAAATGTTGCTCTAATTAGTCACATATAATGGACATACATTTTCCATTATCCTTATGATCAATTTATGATCAATTTTTTTTTAAATATTGTTCATCTAATTAGTTAATAAAAGTTTACCTGATCTTCTATTGTTCGATGATCAGTTTCTTGAAGCCATGTTCCAAGTATGACCGAGTCATTCGCATGACATACAGTTCGAAGTAAAGAAGTGGTTGTATTACCAGGATTTTCTGCTAATGTAAATTCTGATACTAGCATCCTAAGGAGATGAGTGTATGAACCTAAAAGTATTAAGTTGTAAACGGTTAATTTTTTATAAATAAATTTAAAATATTAAACAAATATAACGGTACCTTCAAATGTTTGTGGTGGAAGCAATAATAGTGTTTCATATAATCGAAGTCGAACCATAGCAGCTGGTGCTTTTAATTGTTGGCCATAGCATTTTAAAACATTTGATAAGCTGAAATAAAAAAAATTTAAGCTCACTTATTTACTCCAAATGTTTTACTAAACATTATATGATCTTAATAAATATAGATGCTAAGATTATAATTTTATTTACGGCATACTTTGTCAACATTGCTAAAGCAGATTCAATTGGCGTAAGAAGTCGCCTCGTGATGTCCTCGTTGACTAATTCTGGACAGTGTAACAGGAAGCTATGCATAGCAGAAAGAGCTCCAGCACGACCTTCCAGTGTCACTTGCCATGTAAATGCATCGCCTCGCGCTTTTTCGCTTTCTAATTCCTTACTCGAACGAGGGAATGAATTTCTCCATAAAAGCAACATTCTGGGCAGAAGTCCTTTAACTACAGCGGTTCCTAGAAGTTTCAAATTTCATTTATGAGAATTTTTGAAAATAAAATATATATTTAAAATTTTATTAACTAGTAAAAGTTGTATACCTAAAGTCATGATAGCCCCGATGAGTAGCCATCCTGCATGAGTTCTATTTAATGACAAACGACTATTTTGACTGGCACTCCTTAATAACTCTTCAGCGGTATTAAATATAATCTGAAAAATAATTATTATATTAATAATAATTTTTAGAAAAAAAAACGTAAGAAACTAAAATAGTATCGATTACATTTTATTTAATCGATCAATTGAAATACACAGTTTATCAATATATTTCGAAAACTTACCTTTCCTTTAGTATGTGGAACTCCAAGGGGTGAAAATCGCACACTTCCTAAAACCGCGGCTAGTGCACTACTGTATCCTGTAATCGCTTCAGAGGAAGTTCTCATATTTTCTATGCTTTCTACGCATCTGTCGATTAAAGGTGTTATTTGGCTTGGTACGGCAACACAAATGCATCTCAAGCACCAAGCTGCAGCAAGTCGGGCAGCTTGGCAGGGATGCACCAGAACAGCCATCGTCGTTTCGATTAAATCTGTGCAAGTTAAAAACAAAATTTTTTAAATGTAAATTTTATTCTGCAGTTCTATTTTATTTATAATAACTCCTAAAAACTTACTTAAAGATTGATCATTTAAAAGATTGGAAGCTGTGGTTCCCAATCCAAGAATTAAATTTCCCATTTCTTGCAATGCACATACTAATAAATGCTGGCTAAATAATGTCTCCTGGTTACAATCTTTTGCATTTTCTGGACTAAAATCTGTGAGAATAAAATATTTTACTTATAATTTAATTTATCTCTTCAGTAATTATATCAAAAAGATTTCTTGATATTTTGAGCTTTATCAATATACATGTATATATACATACATGTATACTTATTCATACATATAAAATTATGCTTACCAATGGAATTCATTTGTTTCAAGATAACATGTGCGATTTCTTTACATGCGGCCGCCTGAGCCCCTTCTCCAAGTAACTTTCCAATGGTCCCTCTCAGTATGAAATTAATACACTTCCTAGAATATACAGCATCGACGTGGGAACTAGCAGCCTTTGGATTCGCTACCAAATCTAGTACATGCGCAACCAAAGTGCCGATATTTCGTTCCAACCACGTGCTGCCTAACATTTGAACGAAAACTACGTATGCCTGAAATTGTTTGTTTTTTATGAAAACAAATCGGATTTTAAAATAGAAAATTTTATTAGAAAATATGGTTTAAGAATAGTAATGGTTTAAAATGATAAAAAACAAAAAAGAAAATGAAATGGTTCAAATGATGCTTTTTATAAAATATTATATTATGCAAATGGAATAGAATAAACACGAAATTATACTAGCATTTGCAAAATATACTTACGTGTGTAACTCCTACTCGAACTTCTCTGTTGACTCCAGAACTGCCTTTGATTATTTCTCCAGTGCCTTTTAAAAAACCGACACCACCTCTTAGGAATCCAGACATCAAAATATTTAAAACTTCTTCTAGAGATATTTGTTTCAAATTTTTACTTTGAGTGGCTGCAAAAATTTAAAGATATCAAAGTTTTGTTTGTACTAATAATATTTTTGATTTTGCTTTTATTGATTTTTGCAAAATTTAAAGAAAAAAAAGCGTGTTTGCAATAAAAGTTAGGAATTTAATACTTATTTTTATGCTTACATGTAGGATTTTGACCTTTTGGCGTTGGTAGCTGCGTCATTGCTACAAGAGTTCCTAATAACTTTGCTACTGAACATCGCACTTCGTAATTTGATCCTTCAAATGCCCGGAAGCATAAAGTTGCCACACTTTCAATTTCAGTCGTATACAAAAACGGTGCGTGATGCAGCATTTCCAGTAGACACTGAAATAGTTTTTATTAGAATACTTAAATATTATAGAAATATTGATTTACATTTTATCTTTTAAACTTAAGTAATTACTAAAAATAAGCAAATTTCAAAAATTAAAATCCAAATTAGAATATTTACTTTAGCAGCAGCACATCTCACAGCCATGACGCGATCAGTCAAACAATGTCTGCAAACTTTGTATATTTCTTTGTGAACATTAGTAACCGCAGAACCCATACCCGCACAAACCTAATAATAAAGCAAGGTCAGAGTTAATTTAAATCTTTCACTGCTTTAAGCAGCATATTTTACTTCAAAAATAGCAGATTTATTTATTTACCTTCTCTAAAGTATGCATGATCTCGATGCGCGTTTGAGATTCTGCAGAACGCAAAGATTTGATTAAAATCTGCACCGTTTCCTCATATGAACGTCCCATCATTCTTCCTAATTTTTCATACATACAACCAACACAACAGATAGCAGCACTGAAAATATAAAATTTTTATTAATTAAATGTATAATTATTGTTAAAATTATAATACTGTATTAAAGATTCCTTTTATTTAGGGAGTATTAAATTCTTATAAGCAAAATACATCTAAGTAAAGTTTTAAAATTTAAGTATAGTTCACTAATTAAAAATGCTTAAAACATATGTTAATTAAAAGCCATTGTCATAAATATTTAATCACTTTTAACGCTTAGAAACATTATATTAAACTATTTCATAATTTTTATTTCTATTGTTTTATTTTAATTAGCATAAAACTTTTAAATATAATTTAAATGTGTTAATAAAAATTATAAATCGTAATAACATAACTAGTTATTCTTTTTAAGTGAGGGTATAAATATATCCTCTACAAAAGTAATTGAAAGAATATATTACAGTTTAAGCTTAATTAGTGAAGTACAGAAATAAGTAATACTAACAGTTTTGTAGGCAGGAAACTGGGTGAATCATCTTTATTCTTCAAAATATCATTGCACTTGTTGACAGTGTCAAAGAGTAAAAATGTATCACCAACACTAAACAGAGTAGCCAGACATCTAGCTATCAAACGGCGAGTTGGTGGTCCTGGAGCACCTTGCATGTGTCTTGTTAATTGTTCTACTAACTTCTGTTGACATCCTTTGATATCGTTCTATAAAATTAATAATTTTTATTATATACTTATTATTTCTTTTAAATTATTTGTTGTATTTAAATTCTTTTATGAATTACAAAAGTATTTGTTTTGTTAAAATAATTGTATGTATTATTATAGGAATCATGTTTCTTTACAAATAAATTAGATATATTTAATTGCATATAAGTATAGTTAAGTGTATAGCTCTGAATTATAATAATGCTATTTTTTTAAATATTTTGATTGCACATCTTTTTGTTCAAATATACAAAAGTGAATTTTACCATAACTAATATTTTTCAGATTAGATATGATAACAATAAATATAAAATACTTTTTTAATCTTACCTTCTGAGCAGCAATTAAGACTTTGTCTAAAAATCTCAGCCATTCGAATACAAAAACTGGACGTTTTGCTTCAGGAATTTGATTGAGTGCATCCTCATTGAGGGTCAAGCTATGACTCAACTCCATCATTGTTGCAGTGTTTCACCAGTTGGTTCTCTTTTTAAAATAAAAAAAAAATGTATAAATAAACTATATATATGTATACCTATTTATAAAATTATTTAACTTTTCAAAAAGAACAGCGATATCAACATTATATATGTATGAAAATTTCAATAAAAGGTTTTATTATTGGAATGTAATTAATAAATTTATTATTGCAAATAAATAAATCTTTAGTGTAATAATGACGTACAAAAAGGTCACCAGTAATTTCTTTACTTAATACATTATACTAGTATGCTTATAATTAAATTAGACAAACTTTATGCTCTAATAATTTTTCTTTTCAAGTTTAAAACCTTAATTCTATCATTAACAAAATTTTTAATATAATATATAATAATAATAGAAAAATAAAAGTAATAAATAAGGTATATCAGAAAAATCTTATTTGTTTTTAATAATAATAATAATAATAATAATAATAATAATAAAGATCAAGTCTAAAGATTATTGAGTTGAGAAAACTTGTTTATTGAAAGCTTCTTATGTATTATACAAGAGGAGAAAGCAAGTTTCATAATTTCAATTGGTTTTGAAGCCCTAATATGAATAATACTAAACCATAAGTTGTGGTAACATTATAAAGTTTGTAGATACGTAACATGAGAAGTAATGAAAAATGAAAAATATATTTGATTAAATATTTTTATAAAATTCCCAAATATGTTTGATAAAAACCAAGGGTAATTTTCAGTTTTGTCTCTTTAGTACACTCCACGGACCATCCTAAATTTAAAATATCTCTGGAATCTCTAAAAATAAGATAAATAAATGTATTAAATCTCCCCTTGCATCGCATGATACCCAATTTCTTTTAGTTCTATATATAATATTTTCAGAAATAGACTGAAACCACTACTTCCATAACCAATCTCCAAAAAACCATAGCTCCAAAACAAAAGCACAGCAAAACTATCACCACTCCAAATAAAATCACCTCCTCCTCCCCCAACTCCCACCCCGGAGCCAACTTCCCCATCGCTCCCTTATCACCTCCAACAATCCTATCTTATCCACAATTTTTTTCCCGTAACCAACTCATCACTATCACTTACTACTCAAACACGACCCGCGAGCGCGTAATTATAAATAAGCGACGACGACACTTCGCTGACCCATATTAAATTCGCGCACCGCGCGCGCAGCCAGCCGTCCTCCCTATAAATAAACCAGGCATTATCCACGCCTCGTACCTACCTGCCGCAAAAAAAAAAGGACGATCGATGCGGAATCGCCGACCTTTCCTCTCCTTCTAAAATCCAGCGCTCGCCACCCGCCGCTGCTCCTCCATCGCCTCGCACATCTTTTTTAGGACACAACTCGTTTTCGGAGCACACACGGAGACAGCCGACACGCACACCAGCTTAGCGGCTCGGTCCTCGCACTATATGGGCACGGGGCGCGTGCGAGCGCATTAATTTTTGCTCTCCCCCTTTCCTTTTTGCGCCTTTTCGCCCGGAGAAGAAGAGTCGGAGAGAGGCACGCAGGCGCAGGCACAAAGGGCCGAGAGAGAGAGAGAGAGAGAGAGAAAGTGTAGAGAGCGAGAGAGTTGGAAGGGCGAAGTGTATATGCACTAGCGATGCGCGTATTATTTAGCTGCACTTGGCGCGTCGTCTGCGCGGAAATTGGCCATGGGTGAATCAGCGCAGTTCTCGCGGAGAGAGAGTCCGATGTATATACGTGGCTTAGGTTAGAAAAGGCGCGCTGCCTGGATTCGTCCAGAAATCGGCCCAAATATGTCACTCGGCACTCGGTGGTGGTGGTGGTGGGCGCGAGTGCAGCAGCGAAGCGACGACTGGTCTGCTGCTGCTGCTGCGTGATGTGCGCGTTTCGAGAGCGACGACGATACGAGGAAAAAAAAAATGGGCGAGACGAGCTGCGCCGGCGCTGCGGCTCGGTTGGTACGGTTGAGAGCTGTGTTTACGACTGGACGTGTCCGTTTGGATCTGTCAAGTAAGATGGAGCTGGTTCACGGGAGCGTGGCGGCATCTAATGTGGTTTTCCGGGAATTTGGATAGGTGAGTTTTATTGGTGGTTGGTTGTTGCGACTCTTTGGATAATGAAGGTTAGGAGTTTGGAGGTGCCGCAGTAGATATAGCTGTTTCGGGTTTTGTAAGGCGATGTCTGAGCGTAAGGTTCGTATCTACTTAGAGATGTAGGAGAAAGTAGAACTAATCGTAAACACACTTTTAAGTTTATATTTTTGTAAACACGAAAAGAACTTTAATTAATATTTTAAACTTACATATTCATTTAGTTATAAAAATTTTAAAAGGCATTTTTTTTATTTTGTAAATTAAAAAAATTTTTCTCCATGTCAAGATGTAACATTTAAGTAATACATTTTACTGATTTATATATAGTAATAACTGATTGATATTATATATGTGGCTTCCCGTGACAACTAAATAAGTCTATTTATTATTTTGAAATTTGAGTCAAATTGTTTTTCAGATTTAGCGGGCCCTTCTGTCATACTAAATTCACTGACCTATCAGGAAGATGATATTTATCAGGGATACGGCACCAACTATAGTTTTGGCAACTACTTCCTGAGCTTTTGGATTGAGTCCACTATTATCTAAATAAAAACAGTTTCAATATATATTTAATTTTTCGATAACCACTTTCTAACTTTACGAATTTATCTACTACTATTTGAATAAATAAAATTTTAATTGCTTTTATTTATCTAGATTTAACTAGTTTTCTCATAATCTTAGCTATTCGTTTTCATATAACATTGTTAATTTAATCGCTGTTGCGAATTATCATAATAACTGGACTTTGGTTGTGATCAAAATGAAAGGATACAGCACAACAGATACTCAAGAATCAAATGATAAAATGATTGAAATAAAGTATGCTTTTTAAATTACTAATATTTCTTGACAGTAGAGTTTGTTTTTGAAGACATTTTTCTTATATATAAAATAAAATTCATAATGAAAACTATAAAAAAGATTATGTCCAATGAAATTTAGTTTCCAAAATTTTTGAATACCTCGAGTATTCGACAAGTCAGTAATAAAAGAGAAACATATATCTTGAAATGAGCACGATTATATTGGTATTTAGAGCCATAATTACATTTTATTTCCTCTGATGTTGAGAACAAGCTCAAACTTAAAATCGCTAATAAAAACACGGAAAAAGGACTTATTCAGTTACCATAGAAAGCCATAGACATATAATCAAAGATTTATATATTAGTTCGCAAAATTTTAGTTAATTATTTATTAATAATTAAACCAAACTATTATTACAATTGAAGTAGATTAAGCCGAATTAGGTTGGACAACCCTAGTTAATATTTTCTGTGTACGTTAGAATTTTTCGGGAAAAATAAGAATTGTATGTTATATTTTAAAAGTTAATCTTAACAATGAAAAGTTATTGTCGATATTAATTTTGTAATATATCTATCACTTGAATATCCTGAATTTTTCTCAGCTGATGGATTGGTCGAGTTTGCTTGAGTCCTGAAAAAAATATCTAAAAATTTAATCAGAATTGTAAATTATAGCTTGATTTTGATGCATTGCCTCAGCTCTAGACTCTTAAAGAAATCACTGAAAGAACTAAATATCTTTTCCTGGATCGCGATTATTCCACGACTCTATCAACGACCTGTTCTCAGAAAAGTACCAGTTTGCTAATTGCTGATTAGTCTCTGTATCATAATAATAATGATGTATATCGCTAAAGATCTCATTAATCTTATTATTTTTTTTTTCGTTATACTTTTTTAATAAAGATCGCTGCCGATTTATCAAATGTTCATTAGAGTTGTTTTAAATTTCAAAGTAACTACTTGGTAATTACTTTCAGGTAGTGCAAATAATTATTCGCCTTTTTGTCACCTTAGATTCAATTATTTATTAATTTTAATTTCAAAAAAACAATTTGCGAAGATGTTCATAATTTTTTTGCAAAATTGAATATGCTCTAATCATATATGTAATGTTTGTTAGCTTATACGTGAAAAAACTCATCCTTAGTCGTTTATAAAAGCGAGATCGTTTTAAATTCTTTTAACACCCAGAGTTATTTATAATATAAATCTACATTCAACTCTTTGAAAATTACTTTGATAGAAATGCATCGTGAAAATTATTAAAACAAAAAAGTTGATTACGTAATTTAAAATTTACAAAGTACGATTTAGTGAAATTAATACATTGCATATTAACGATGACGTTTTCCTAACTTCGTATATGCGCAGAAGTATGCATTACACTAAATTATATAGTTATCAAAGAGAAAACTTTCCCGTTTTTATTAATTAACTACGAGACGATCGTTTAAGTCACAGCTCTGGTGCAATGCCGGGTTTTTCCTCGTAAGTCGTCTATTAGATGGATTCCGATCGTCTGTGAGAAAAGCGAGATTACACGTTTGTAAATATGTTTAATAATTGGTCGATCGGCCGATCGCACGGGATCTTATTACTGATTGCACGTGAGAGTGAGAAATAATTACTGTATTATGGGTCAGTGATACTTTGTTTTTATTCTAATGTTGTCATTATGAATTATTAAGAATTAAGTCAATAACCACTATCCAAAGTGTTTTTGGATATATAACCTTTTATTTCGACATACTTTCAAATTATTTGAATAGTTAATAATAAATGTGTTATATACCTTTTAAGTGTTTGTATTTTCTAGTATTAATAATAGTATATTATGTACCAAGGGCGTAAAGTGAGCTTTTATAGACCGAGTGTGGCATTTGTAGTACGAGTCAAGGCGAGTTAGTATCACGAGCCGAAGACGAGTGCGCTTGCGAGCCGAAGATGAGTACTGTAAACACACGAGGTCAAAAAAGCTCACTAGCCCTTGGTGCATACCATATTGTATGTAACTCATGTATTGATTTTTGTGTTTTTTCGTATTTATTTATATTTGTATATATTTGTACCTCTAAATGTCATTTTTAAAGTGAAATCTTTATCGCCCTCTACAGCGGGCGATAATGATTTTAAAGAGGTACTTTATTGCCTACTGCGACGTGCCGGTCCATAAACGTTCACTTTAGCCCCACATTTTATGTATCGTAAAACGCGAAAATCGTGCATGTGTTACATAAACACTTTTTTAATCTTATTTACTTTCTTTTTTCTCTGGCCATTAAAACATTAACAATGTTTCTTGAGAATTTATTTTTATTGAGATATATACCGATAGACACATATCAAAATAACGATAACTTTAACTCTAAGAATTTAACCTGTGCATTCTATATAATTTGTAACGTCTTTTTAGAGATTTTTGTGGGCACCATAAACAACAAAAAACACGAATAGATAAACACAATAAAAACTAGAACATAAAAAATTATCTTCTTAGATAAAACGCACTTTGCTTTCTCAAAGAAAAAAAAGCTTCGTGATGATTATGCTTTTGGAATTTGAACCCTTGATGGCAAGTACTTATGCGAAGCGATCTTTTGAGCGCCCATGCTTTTTATACGATAGGTTGACGATAGTAACCTCACTTCTTTAATAGATAAGACGACTTTACAATAATCTTCATCCCGATTGATCAGTTTATGTCTAAGAATGTATATAGATATTCTGCACATGTTATTTGTTTCTAAACATATATAGGTATATGTGTGCAGGAGCACTTCGCTGGCGCAAATAAACAAAGGACAAGGTTAGGTTGTTCCTAGTTCACGTTTAATTTTTATTATACTTTTTCATTTAAATATGATAATTGAATTGAAACCATAATTGCCCTGGTAGAATCTGATTCTATTTCCTAACTAGTTAATAGATATTTAACTTAGGCACAGGCTCGAAACAAGGTTGT
>UELX01003449.1:0-23267 GCA_900480035.1 Eupelmus urozonus | reverse complement strand
AGGGTAGTGTTGTATTGACAACTATTCGGACTTTGTAAACTTTTTTTAATAAAAAAATACTCATAACAAAAAAAAATTGTAAGAATTACAAAGTACTTTGTAACTACTTAACTTGGTTTTAAACTGAAAATTTTGTATATGCACTTATATTCTGGATACCAAAGGCAATCGGCAAATATAATAAATTAATATGTTATACTTATCAAGTATTTTTTTCAGTGTGTAGCTAATAATTTTGAATAAAATTGTATTTTTGATTTTTTTGTAATAATTAAAATATTTTATCATCGTAATGCAAAATTTTGAGTGCACTTACCCTGGTTGACAATGAGCTGCCGTGATGACGTATTTATCGGTAATGAGTACACCTCCGCATTTATTTTTTGTAAACAATCCAAGCCAAGTGGCTTCTCGTACAAGAACCTGCCATGGCCATTCACCGAATGTGGCTCCCTTGCCACCAACAATTCTGCCAGTTTTTATTAATGGTCTTATTCCGCATACTGTAAGGTTAGACAACGAAAGAAAGTGTTGTAATTTTAATTTATAAAAATTAATTTATAAATATTTTTCGTCGTTTAAAAGTCTTAGCACTACAAGTTGTAATTATAATTAAATACTATGATCTGTAACAATGAATAATTTATAGACATAATATGTATATGCGTAATGTACATATTGCGCATTAATATTTATGTCAAAAAAGGTTTTTTTAAGTTTATTTAGGTTTCTTCATTATTTGGTAAATTATATATTTAAGTTTCTTAAATTTAAATTTTATTATAATTCAAAAAATATTTGGTGATGTTCCAGTACACGCATGTATGTGAATTTTATCACAGCTCACTAAATTGATTGAATTTCACGTAATTTATTTTTACTATTTAATTAGTTTCTAAAAATGTTAAACATATCCGTAAATTTTATTTTTTTTTTATAAACATTAAAAAAAAATTAAATACGATAAGAGTTGTTTTTAAAAATTGTTGAAAGTAAAAGTAATCATGACTTACTCGAACGGAAATCAGCGTTAGGGGTAATTTCCGGTATGCCCGTTGTAATTTCCGTCGGTCTAGCTTGCGTCGTTGTTTCGGCATCAAGAACTTCCGTACTCAGAGGAGTAGTTATCTTTTTGACGGGTTTCGTGCGTTTGACAGTTGTGGGCTTTTTCGTACCAGCGGAGGTTGGTTTAGGCCTAACCGTTGGTGTTTTCTGCGTTGTAGGAACACGAGTGCCAGTAGGCCTCCTGGTGACCTTGACCGTCGGCTTGGTCGTCGGTCTTGGCCTGCCTGTGGCAGTGGTTACTGGTCTCTTAGTGACTACGTTGCTAGCCACTGTCGTCACATTCTTAGGGTTGTATACAACATCCTTGAGATTCTGGAAGTTACCCTGAAGAGATTCGACGATCTTGTTGACGAATACGTCAACCTTGTTATTGAGCTCGGCATCTTCGACAAAGTCCGGTGTGGGGATCTCGTCTTCGCTTATGATTTCGCCGGGCTCAACCAGAGTCGGTTTATCCTGATGAGTGACGCTAGAATCCAATTCAGGATGCCTGACCGGCGGGAAGTTATTTATGTCATCGGAAGCTGCAGTCTCCTCTTCGCAGTTAGAACCGGTAGTCGTAAATCCAGGCCTGGTCACCTTGTCCGAGCCGCTGTCATCAATGGGCCAGTTAAAGTTCGGAGACGACGGTTTCAGATGGAAACTGGGTTTGCCCGACCAGGAGGTCAGGGTGGTATAAATGTGTGACGGCTTTTTAGTTACTTTAACGCCGGAATCACTGCTCTCGGAATCTGAAGTTTCTGCGAAGTTATCTTTAATAGTGGTCAGTGGTTTTGACGTAGTGCCATCCTTCAAGCTAACGCTAATTAAGCTCACTGACAAAACCTGCTTGTTGTTTGATACAACAGTGCTGATGTTGTGTTGCAGAGTAGTAGCCACACTGGGTTTCTTTGTGGCAAGCAATGTGGGTTTAATCGTATTGCTTGGCGCCTTAGTATTTGTGACTTTCTGAGTACTTCCACTTACACGATTTGGCGTACTTTGTGTGGGTATCGTTGTGTACTCGGTTCCTAAGGGTCCTAAAACGATTACCGTTGGAGCTGGTGGATTCGTTGTAGGTCTTGAGGAATAAGACGAATAGCTACTGCTTCCATCTTGGTAGCTCGCTGCTTGAGTAGAGAATGAGCTTGGATAGTCAGAAGATCCATGATAAGAACTTGTGAGTCTAGATGGTTCGGTGACAGCTGTGCTATAGTGATAGTAATTAGGAGACGAAATTGGCTCGTAAAAGGTTGGTTTCAGCGATTCCGTAGTGCTCGACGAAGGACGAGTTGTAATAATCTTCACAAGCGAAGGTCTTGATAATCCATCGGAGCTGACCCACTTATATGTCGTTGGACCATTCGTAACTGCAGAAACAAATGTTTTTTATGTTCAAACAATGTAATTATGTGATATTTATTTTTCCAGACAGTTATCAAATAAAACAGATTTGAACAAGAAAATGCTGCTACTTGAATTGTGTATTATACCATTATTCATATATATCAAATTTTTTAGCTTATAATGTATATACAATATTTACTTAAAAAACATAATATTTTTAATTGAAAAAATTCGAATAAAAATAGAATGAAGAATAACTATTTAATTTCTGTCACTTAAAGAATTTATTAATATTTATTAACCAAAATTGAAAGTAGGCGTTAATATGCAATGGATTACTCCGTCTATCAACCCATTTACTTGAATAAAAAGTTATTTTAATTTACCTTGAGTAGTGACTTTTCCGTCATTTGTGTCATTTAAGATCGATATAATATGGTTTATGGCGATCTCTTCTTTGTCGAGTTCATCGTGCTTTTTATTGCCAGATTGTCCGCCGTAATTAATAGTAGGTACACGAATCAATCCATCTTTATTCCGAGTAGTCAAGGTCATCGGAGTTGTAGCATCAACTGTTGCTGAAGACGATTTGATCGTTGCTTGCGTTGATTTTTCTTTTGTCGTCATCGGCGCTGTCACTTTCTTCGTCGCTGAGCTTCCTTTCTCGGTTGAAACTTTATAGCTTGAAGCCTGAGCTGTGCTAGAGCTTTTCACTTCGTAATTGTAACTCTGCGTGGTCGGTCTCATGCTTGCCGTAACATTTTTCTTCTGATTAGTTCTTTCGGTAGTTTCCGTCTTTTGAGTATTCGGAAGCGTCCTTATTGGTTCCGTTGCAGGACTTGTATATTGCGTTTGCAATTTAAGCACAGAATTTGAAGTAATACTTTCGGTGCTCAAAGGTTTGAAAATCTCATCAGGATTGTGAGACTCGTTAAGTGTAGTTCCATTCTCATTGAGTAAAATGGTTTCAGCGCCTGTGTCATTGTTACGATTAAATCCGTGAGAAAAGAGAGCTGGCAGTTGATCAACAGGATCAGCAACTTGAAGGATTTGATCGGGGCTCAATAGAGTTGTGACAGGGCTGACTGCAGAGGGTTCATGTGATTCTTGATGAATGTCGTTATTCGAATCCGAATGAGTGAGAAGCGACGGCAGCTTGAGATCATCCAGTATTTGATCGTGTCCCAAAAGAGTCGAGAAGTTTTCCTCCAGTTGGTTAAGATCAACAGGTTGTGGTTTCTTTACATTATTAGTTCCCTTCGTGTTCAAAGTTGAAGATTTCGTAGAATAATAGTAACTCTTCGTCGTCGAGTCGGAGACGGCGCTGCCAATTGGGGTTCCATCTGGATTCAAAAGTATCGGTATATCCGGTACGTGATCGATTTCGTGAACGTTAATAGCGCTATCTTCCGGAATGGAGAGCTTTTCTATACTTTCAGCTGTTTGGCTTGGAGGAAGCTGGCAGCATGCTCCAAAAAGAAAACCGTCCATGCAAGCACCCACGACGTCGCCCTTGCGGCGTGTGCATTCATAATTGAACATGCAAATAGCGGGTCCATTTGATTTGATACGCGACGGGTTGGTTGGTTGGCAAACCTTCGGGGCTATCCTGTAACCGCCAAACAGTTTCCTTCCTGCAAAAATGAAAGAACATCTTTTTTATATTGAAACTAATAATAATAAGTTTACTGATTAGAAATTTTACTTTTACAGGCCAATTATTTATCAATACATTGCAATGAAAGAATTAATTAACGTTTTGAATATATTAAATAATGATTTTTAAAAATCAAAGATTTTTTATCGAAGTTCAAAATGCATTTTAAAAAAAAAACAATAACAAATTTTATACTCTTATGATAATATCTTTGCGAAAAACTAATCCGTTAGAGGTTCTAGATACTTTTGAACATACGCTAAATTAAAATTACTTTGCAATAGCATAATAAACTTAAAGTTTATTGCACTAAAAGTCTATGGGAGAATGAGAATCTACTTAGCTAGTTTAGACTTTCGGTTATGCTTAGGTAATTGTGTCAGAGTAATGAGTCTAGTTGAATAAACATGTAGGCTTAACAAGAGAGCATCTCATATGTTTCTAGAACCACGAATGTACGAATGATTTATACTGGCCTACTCCCATGGAACAAGGTATGCAAAAGTATTAGCTCTTTTGAATATCTTTTACAATTCTATAATATGTTTCTACAATAAATATATCCAATACAATTTTTAGAGAAAGAAAAACATTTAATGAAATGAAATAGTAAATAATACAGTAAGCAGCAAATAATTCATATAATTTGACATATTAAGAATAAACGAAATTAAATAAAAATGCTTTTAATTCATTTGGACTGAATAATAACAAAAAGAACTTTAGATCCGGAAAATTTACATACATCCAACGTCCGCTTTTATGTAAATAGACTCATTTATTAAGCTCGAATTTATCTTACTATTAAGCTCGAATATTTTACTGTTTATAGCTTTTTGCGAAGTCTATGCACACAATATATACATTTAGGTATCATAAAAAACTAGCATAAAAAATGTATGATTTTTAAAATGTAAAAGAATATATGTTACCTTGAGATTGTGGTATGCTTGAAATAGTGAATCCTGATGTCACCGTAAAAAAAATAACAAGTAGACAGATAATTTTTCCATGATCCATCTGAAATAATAAAAGTAAAATATACTTTAGAAAATTTTTTTTAATATTTACTGTGATTTTAATTATGCATATATCATAATTAGACGATTTCAGATTGCGTTTTATATTTATTTTATTTTAAATTATGAGTCATTTAATTTTTAATAAAAATAACTAATACTAACTTTTAATAATAATACTTCTGAAATTATTAGGTAGATTTATTATTTAATTTTTTCTGATATTCGTAATATTTATAAATTAATGGCACCTATTACTTTAAAATTTTGTCAATTTTATTTATATATTCATACCGTTGTTTTTATTGTAAATCTATCTTTCTCGTTTTAATAAATGAAAAATATTGTTTATAACATAGTAAGAAAATAATAGCGAGCAATAATTTATTTCTCGTTACACTTTTGTAGAAACATATAATAATATTTTCTATGAACATTAATTAATGCAGTTATTATTATACATTTAAAAAATCTTTTGAGAGAAAATTGTTTTGTCGATTGCTAAATTGGATGTGTTTGCGTGTCTGTCTTCAATTGCGCATGCCGAATTTATACCGTGTGAACAAAAACATCATTAAAGTAACCGAAACATCGAATTGACGAAATTATACCTTAAAGGTATACATTATTGGAAATCATCTTAAAACACTTAATTATAAAGCTTGTCAATTTACACTATATTACCCATTTCGACAAATTGTGGTAAGCAAGTGCTCAAGTCATATTTATATTACGCGACAACTGAACGGTCATTTGGTTCGAGTCTTGGAGAAAACTTTCTCTTTAGCCTTCTTGACTTATTGGAACTGGGTGACCCGATTACTTGGCCCCGACTTCCTTATCATCATCCTTGGTAGCATACTGAAGAACTAGATCGGCAGACCACCTAACCATTTTTTTAACTTTCGCAACACTTCCGTTGTTGTTAATTCGTATTTTGACTCTTTATCAAATTCGACTTTTTATCCCGAGGATGCGTCTAGATGAATGATATTCGATTCAAAAATTGATTTGAATACTATTTCAATGATTAAAGAAAACTCCAAAAAAATGTCACTGTCAGACTAATTACCATATTACTTAATATATGATTTGGCATAACACATTTTAGAAATCGGATTCGAGAATTCAAAACTTGTGGCTGAAAAAATTTCAATCCTCTTAATTGATTACGAAATTTGATTTATTGAGTTCAAGTTTTAAAGATCTTTTATTTAGAATTTTGTAACCTGTTCTTTGAACTTTAATATTTGTTTTGAAATTAGTATTCATACTGATTATTACAAAAACTACATTTTCCTAGGAATTTTTATCTTTAGGTAAATAGAATTTATTATCTTAAAAATGAACACTATAACATAAATGGACTCAATCTTCCTCTAAGTTTCTTATGAAGTCATTATAATATTATTAGCGCGTATAAAAACTTTTAAGATCTTTATTAAGAATGTCTATAAATTTCAACGTATCGTATGATTTGATAACTGATTTTTATTACGTTTTATAGCTATTTTAAATCTTTAATCCATTTTGCACTGAAGCTATATTAAGTTTGGTTTAACTTCGTTAGTACTTTATAAATTTTAATTTTAATCTTTTCAAATCTTAAGTTTGTTTAAAAAGAATAGGATAATTATATTTTTGTCTATAAAATCTTAATTTATAAACTTAAAATGGATTTTATTGATACTGAAGATAAGGTGTCAAAGTTTTGTAGATAAAATACCATTTCATACTTATTGAATTATTTGAACTATATTTTTAATAACATTTTCAAATATAACACAAAATTATTTTTGTTTCCTCTTTATCATTTTTGATAAATTTTCTTTTTAAGCCCCTATTATTTTCACACTTGGGCAAATTTTTCGAAAGAAGGTATAAAATTTTTAAGCAATTAATCGGTATATATCTTCTATTTGTACATAAAGTCAAACTCATTTTTAAATGTTTAAATTTACTCAAAATTCTGTAACCTCATTTAAAAAACCTAAATAGAAAAAAAACTTATTTTCAATAAAGTAAAAGTATTTTGTACATTTTTTGAGATTATTTTGTATTTTACAAGTTTTTCAGTTATATTCTAAAGTTTACTAAATAAATTTTAATTGACCTGAAAAATAGCATATATCTTAAACATAATGAAGTCACAATATTGAATAAATCATTTGATTAAAAAGAAACCGTACAGTGGATAATAATAGATCAAAGTTAAGTTCTATATGATTGCAATCAAGTTTCATTATATTTTATTATTATCCGTAGTAAGACAAAGATAATGAAAAATTTCTATTGTTCCAGAACGGAACAGGTTAAGTATAGAGTAATCAAAAAGTTTTTTTATGTTTTACGACTCAGTAGGCTTTCACTGCAATTTGGGGTTAAAACTCTAAACATTCTAGAATTTGAAGCTTTCCAATATAAGATAAGCGAGATTAAGTTTTTAAAATTCTACAAATTTGTATGAAAATGGATTTAAGTAAATTAAATCCGATCAATTTGGAATCCGACTTGCAATCTTGTATTTTATATAAGAAAATATGACTAATGAGATTCGTTCACCGGACTTATGTAGTTTTAGTATTGTTTCTTTTTTTGCGTAATAATTCGATAACTGACTGTGGGATAGAATGTAATATTTGATATAAAAAAACATCAAAGTAAGCTGTGTATTGATATATACAACTTAGTTTGTATCCAAATTTTTAAGGCCAAAAATTTAATTAAAATCTTTTACCGTATGTAAGAAGATATCCTACCAATTCCAGGTTGATAAGTTTATTTCTATTTTATTCGATGACGAAATTTCAAGACACTCCTCAATAACGGTCGTGTCTATAGTGAATTTTGACCTACAAAATAATTCTTTTCAAGCTCATCTTTTAGATAAATTTCGGAATAAAGATGTAAAAAAACGTTTATTTAGCGTTTTTAAAAGTAGTGTGTTTAAGTAGAAAGATATTTTTCCGTAAACACAAGCGATCGAATAAATCCTAATCTTTGAAATTATTTGAAATCTTGGATATTTAGTTTAGTTTGACAGTCTAATTTTCATACCTAAAAGTACTTGATGTTTACGCAAAATATAAGAAACAAGGAAAGTTTAGCACAAGTATCGGCACTATAATGGTAATACTCAATGTCAACAGAGAATCGAAAAATCTCAATTAACGAGATGTTTTCGGTGTTAGGCCGTTTTTGCCGAGCTTCGATAGAAACGTTGAGCCTTGGTCTGACCCGAAAGTGTTAAACGTATGAATTAAGAAACCCGTTGGAATAAGAGGACGAAATACCGAGTGTCGACCGTTACAGACGCCATATACCCCACTGCGTATGCGCGTATACCTGTGTGTCCGTATACTGTACACCGTAAACGTGTGCGTCGATATAACGCGGACTTCCTCAATGGGTCAGCCTCGCGAGATATGTATTCGGTCTCCGGCGTGGGCTTCCACGATTATACTACATTTCGAAACATCAGGAATTCGAATCATCAAGCGCCAGAAGTCATTTTTCAACTTTCTCCTCCCAGCGTTTTATGCCTCTTTGTCACCGATTGCTTTTATGAACTTGACATTCAAGTAATTTTGCCGACATTCGAGCTTTCTCAGCTGATTGTGTCTTGAGTATTAAAAAGTATGCTTTTGTATTAAGAAGGTCAATTACTTCTCGATCGGATTTAAAGAAAAAGTTATCCCAAAAATTGTTCTACTTTTCACTCCTTTCTTAATATTTGATACTCATATCCATATTACTCGTATCATTAGCTACTATTTATAAAGCCATGAAAAGCCTTTTTCAAATCAATAGCAGATATAGATACATACGGTTGAAACGAGCACTAGGTGATAAATGATGGCTTTAACATATTGGATCTAAATAATGCAACGCTCTTCCAAATAGGCAGCCCATTAGCATTCTGCTCTTTCTCACGAGTGTCAAATGGTTATTTCTCTTTTATCATGAGTAAATTATAATTATCTTGTACAATGATACATTATACGTCTTATCATTTGGATTATACTCTAAAATAAAATGAGATATGTTTGACTCAATTAAGAAAGAGAAGGGATTATATTATAAGTACCGTTTAAAGCAAATAATATTCAAATAGACATTGTAACTTTTATTTATGTATATATTTAATTCTTTTAACAAGCGATTTTGAAGTCATCTGAAACAATTAAGTCCATCAACTATTCGCATTTAAAATTTTAAACTAAATGTCGTTTATGTTGAGCAAGAAAACTATTTTTACTTATTTATAATCAAATTGTAGTCATTTTCCGAATTCTTTAGTATAAGTGTTTGATATTTATAACATTGTCTTTTAATATGCTAATATTTCATTATGGCAAAAATACTTATGAACATTTTTTCATAATCCAAACAATGTATAAGTTAATGATTACTTTGCTATTCTTACTCGCCCTTAATCTTATTTCATTCTTACATAGAATGAATTCTTATTTATCAATTCGACAGCTCCAAATAGAAGAGACTTATCTTCTATGCTTATTTGCAGGAGATAAATCTTTTCGATTTGGATTCGCAGAATTCAGAATAAGATCTTTATATTAAAAAGTCAAAAAAGTTCATTATTATATTACATTTGAAGATTTTAAAAAAAATTGCGAAAGTAGTTTAGAATTATAAAAAACTAGGAACTGGAATATCGATCAAAATATTTTATTAAATCAAATCTCTGTTTATTGGCAAGAAATTAATAATTTGATAATAAATGAAATCGTTTTTAATTAATATTTTCCTTTTTATTGAAATTTTTACATTTATTTGTTATTAATTGTTTTATAGTATTGTTATATATAATTATTTTAAACATATAACAACAAACTTTCAATCTTGAAATTATTGTGACAGAATAATTATAACAATTGGAAATTATCATAGTGAATTGACTTGGTTAATTTATTATTACTAAGAAGAATTTTAATAACTAATCAGTTGTTAAAGACAAATTAATCAAAAGAATTGAGTCGTTTGTTTTTATAAAAATCATGTGGACAGAATTTTTTAAAATGATTGTTGCAAAAGAAGAAAATTACATTTCTATATGAGTATTATTGAAATATTGGCGAAAAATTAACTGACACACTTTAAATCGAACTGATTTATCCCGTATGAAACTTAACAAAGTTTTACAATATTACTGCAGTTTCGTCTGTCACGGGCCATTAAGCAATCTAATTTAAAATTCCTCCTAATAATAAAAGAACCGTTAATTACTCCTCTCGTCTCGGAATACCTTCCCAGCGTTTGAAAATCCGAAATTTTAGCGGCGCATCGGCAAGGAGGATGAATAAAAAAGCGCTACATCAAACTCGCACGCGCGCACATATAACGATGTAGCACATTACCGAGTCCGCCGACGAATCACCTGAATCCGCTGAAGCATACCAATGAACTCGCGCTCTCTCGTTCTTCTCTCTTTCCCTGTCCCTCTCTTGCGTTTAAGCTCGTTTGCCATATAATATCGGTCTTTGAAGCAAAGTGTACACGCTGCGGCTCTGCGGCGGCACGCGCGCAGGCCACGTTATATTGTGCGCGCTTTCTCTTGGTTAGCTTCGCGGTCAGCTCGAGCGCGCGCGCGCGCAAGCGTACGCCGATTTCCGATTGCGCGCGCAAAACGGTTCCGGGTTTAATAAGGCGCGCACGAGCGCAGGGCCCCGCTCGCGATAAATTTAACTTTCTAGGTCATTTTCTCGCGCGACGATCGCGGCCGATGCGATTTTAGCCAGGAATTTCGACTGGCCGAAATTGCACAGCGAGCTCTCTCTCTCTCCCTATCTCTCTAATTTTTTCGACTTGTATCTTTCTCAGGCTTTTTCGATGCGGCTTTACTCTCTCTCGATGCTAATAGCTGCGCTCTCGCGTAAACCGGTTGCCTGGGAGCGTTAGTTTTGCCCGAAAGTCTTTGACCAACTTTTAAGCAGCCGATCGGCGCGATCGGCCTTTCCTTCCTCCGACTTATAAACTTCTTTCTTGAAAATCTCGAAAACGAATCTCGAGAGGCCTCGTTTAGCTCTCTCAGGCTGCGAAACAAGTTGAGCAATAAATAAAAGTCGGCACTCACCTTGAAATCGGCGCTGAGACGTGCTCTGGAGGAACGATGAGAATCGGCGATCATTAGGCGAGGCGAGAGCAGCACATAACTCTCGGCTCTCGAGGCAGTAGGGGCTCGCAGCTTGCAGCTTCTTATCTCCCTGATTTCCCGTGACACTTGCTCTCGTTCGTCAACAAACCGCTCTTTGCACTGACGTCTCGCTGCGTGAGTGGCTGTGTGTGTGTGTATGCTATTCTACTGGGCACTGACGGAAATCCCGCGAATATCCACCCTCATTCGCATTAGAGATCAGAGAGAGCCGAGGAGATCTCCCCTGAGCGATAAGAGCGAGATAAGGGGGGCGAGAAGGCCGTTAACGCGTTTGGCCTACAAAGCGGGCGGCCCGACGAGGCTAAGCTGGCTGCTACTGGGCGCGCGCGCTCAGCTCTCGTCCTCACGGCTAAAGAAGCGCGCGGCGAGTGTGATTCGTTTCCGGTTTCTAGCCGCGACGACTACTTTTCTCTCACTCGCTCGCTCTCCTCTATCCGCGCGTATTTCAATCCATCCGGCTAGTCAAGTGGATGGTACCTGTCTGGACGAGGCTCGCAAGAGCCGAGGCCGCAGCGCATGTGCTCAGGCCGCCGCTCGAGCGTGCAATTCCTCGGTCAGCGGCGCGCGCAGTCATAAGCGCCGCCTCGATTGGTGAACGCGCGGCCCGATAAGGCCCAGGGGCCCCCGGGAGTGGGGAGGGGGCACTCGGGCCCCGCCGCCGAGTGGGGGGCCAGCGGATGGAGAGAGCCGGAGAAAGAAAGAGAGAGAGAGCGAGAGATGCATCAGTCGCGGCGTGGACCAAATCGAGGTAGGAGAGCTGCACGCGCGAGTGCGAGTAGGGAGAGAGAGAGAGATGAACGACGAGGATCGAGGGAGAGAAGAGCGAAATCGCGTCAACGGCGGGATGTACGGGGAAAAAATGAGGAATAGAAGAGAGCTAGAGAGGCGTGGGAGAAAGCGCACGAGCGCGCTATAATTCGAGGAGAGAATTAAATGACGAGAGAAGGACGAAAGTTCTCTAACGCCGGGACAATTAATGCTGGCTATGCCTACTTCCGCGCGCGCGAGTCCAATGAGGATAACCTACCTCTCAGCGCCAGATGTATTTACCGTACGGCTATTACGCGCGCTCACCGCAAGTGAACGTTTTACGATCGAGCTCGTATAAGCTCTCTGCTCGCATGCAGCGGCAGCAGCGCGCCTATCCATAAATAAAGCCCTTTCCGAGAGCGATTTTCCGCTCCTCGGTGCGTATAGAGAGACTCTGAGCCATGTCTAACCATGCTTGTAATGATCGATGAAAACTATCGGAACGGAACCACGCTTTAAAGGGACAGCAGCTCTCTTTGGAGGAAGAGCAAATAACAGATATAGGAGCGCTGGATGGGTTTTAAAGGGAGGGCAAAAAAAGAAGGAGGTGAAGAAAGAGAGACACACAGCGCGAGAGCAGCGGCTTTGGCTACCGCGGGGAAAAAGGTGCAGGAGGCTCTCTCGAGTAAAAGAATGGTGTACTGCAGAGAGCGTAGAGCGCCGTTTAAGTGAGAGCAAGCGAGCGCAAAGTGCGCGCAGGGGGGGAGGGGCTCTTGCGCGCTCCCGCGAGGCGCAGCGCGCGAGGAGAAAGCAAAGTGGGCCAGTGGCCAGGTCAGTCGAGGCGGAAGGGGGCTCCCTAACCTGCACGACAGCGACACACTGTCCTACTCATTGCCAAGGCGAGCTGTCCCGCGGCTACTCGCTCCCCCCTCCGCCGCGATCTCTCGATGAGCGCACCGTGAGCAGCATTTCATTCAGGAAACCTATACTCCTCTCTTTCTTTCTATCTGTCTATCTATCTCGCCGGCTCGAGTAATACGGCCGCCGCTCGGCCAGCTTTAACGCCGTGTGATCGCCGACCTATCTCTCTCACTCTGTGTGTGGATATACACAAGTCTCTATGTTGTGCTTAGAAGATGCGTGTAGACACGCACGCACCGACTGCTACGAGAGCATAAACATACGTTTGCGTGACCACATTTCTCGGCTGCTCGGTCAAGTGTTATGAGCCTCCCCCCGCTACTCGCTCTCGCTGTACTCTCATTTACATACTTACTTCTTTCTTTTCGCCGAGAGCGCATATCGACGCCAATTCGCCTTTCCTTTACGCCAGTTTGCGCGCATCTTCCTTTCTGCAGCTCGGCTTGAAAACGCCCGAGATCGACTCGCTTTATACTCTCTGTTATAAGAGGGTTAGGAAATTCTATGAGATTTTTTTTTTTACTTTTATTTGTTTTCCCACGCAATCTTTCAAGTGTATTTAGAGCTGCGTGTGGCCAATGTTCCCAGGCTGGCATATATGGCCATGGTTGTGAGATTTCGCTCTCTAGTCGGGATAACTTTAAGGAGGCACTATGATCGGAATTTAAGATTTTGTTTTGTAAATGGTATTATTCTTACATTAGAATAAAAATTTAGGATATATAAAGATACATATTTAGATAAAAATTTTGACAATCCAGTTAATCAAAACTTCAAAGTCTTGAATCAATTAATTTCCTTTGTAGGATGCATCTTCGTTAGAAAGAATTATAGCTTTGGATATAATTGTAGTTTGGAAAGTGTCAAAAAAGTGGACTCTACACTATTTTATAATTTCATTTTTTTAGAACGTACTTATTTTATTTGATATAATTGATGCTATGTTTAAAGACGCTGTCATTAAAACTAACTTCCCATTAAAACTAATATAAATGACCACATTTCCAACACTGTTGAACAGGTTTTTTTAATCTTTTTTTTTAGACGACCATTTTTTGCAGCTATACAGTCGCTTAAAATAATTAGAACAGTTTTAAAAGTTGATGATATAATTAAAGAGAAAAAGTTATAAATTATCCGTTACAGTTACTTCAGATTAAAGCTTTTATGTTATCGCTGAGATCGAAACTACAAAATCATTGATATTATATCAAAAAGGAGTGTTCTTTCTTTGTTTGCTCTTATGCACATATTTTTTTTATTTTAGCTCGATGAAATTTTAATATTAATTTTATAAAATTTTTAAAGCTTTTATTTTAAAGCTTAATAAATAAAATATGTTGCACAACACTGAGCTTTTTTGTTGCATATATTTATTTCACTGAAAGATCAATTATTAATAAATTATCTATTTTCTATCAACTAATACGCAAACAGCGATCTTCAAAACTGTAATATATCGTAAACATTTATTATAAATAAATAGTTTTATATTATAAGTGTTAGAGTAAATTTGGCAACTATCTAAATTTAAAGAGTAAAAAATCACTCTAAATTTTAGAATTAATTATCAGCAGCCATATATTACAAGAAATAATATGAGATCACAACATAATCGTTATAACGTTATACCAGATATATTATAAAATATTATAAAGCTTCATTACAGAGAATGCAATAACTTACATCATATTCATTATAGAAATATTTTTAAAATTCATTGAGTCATGTGTATATATCTGTGTAGTATATACAGTGACTGAAAGTTTTTCCGGAAAAATAGTGTCCACCGGACGCAAGCAGAATATCAATGCGATTCGGATATTCTGTTCGGATTTCACCTAGTTTCGTATTTTACCATTGCTTCGAGACTAAATATTTTCACATATCGAAAGGTCGAAAGTTCGCTATTATTCAAGACACATCGTTACCTATCGTATGTTTATTGATGTGAAAGATAGACTTGTCTCATCAAATTGTCACATATACATATGTTGTACATTTTTATTGGCTTCTACGTCATATCGTTCTTTTATTATTTATAATGAATGGTGTACAATAAAAAACATTCGTTGTAAACAGATTTTATTCGAAAAAGTAAAAGTTAAAATTATAAAAATCAAAATTTTCTCAATCAAAGTTATAGAATGTACATAAATTAAGTCAACAAAGTTTTTTACTACATTTAATTTTATAAACCAATTTATTTAAACAATTACGATCAAAATACGCTTAGATTTTTCCATAAGATTCGATTTTTATGTGCATTATTTCGAAGTACTTGTAACGACTTTAACTGTTTGTAATGATCCTTTAATAATAAAAAAAGATAGTAGAAAAATATTTTCTGCTCTCAAAAAAGCAATTATTGTAAATAATTGGAAACTGAATACTTTTGTTCTACTTAAAATAATAATGCGGTAATAAACAACCACTTAATTTTTTTTCTTTTTGCATGTAAAAGTACACATTTTAGTCATTTATATTACATGTACAATTTAATTTTTATAAAATATAAAATAGTGTTAATAGAATATGTGACAAATTTCGACAATTATAGTTAAATAATATTAGAATGTACGTTGACATCGAAAGTACCTAATTTCGTAGAATCTCAAAGGTGTACACTAATAAGTACATGGTTGTAAAAGATGCTTTGATAACAATCAGAGCGTTGGGATAGTATTCATTATACTTATTTTGTAATTAGAGCGTCACTCATAGTTTGAAGAGTAATATTTTGGATTATTTTTTTAATATTTGTTTAAGGTTCTGTATAATAAGACAACAGCGTCTTCTTTTTTAAAAATTGTTTTCATTTAATTTGACGCAAAAAATGTGCTAAATTCATACACTTTTAAAAAGCATGGTTAATTTAAAACTTACATATAAAAATTGAGTTAACGCGATGCAGGTACTGCTATAAAAAAAAAACAAAGATTGTGCAAAACTGAGGTAAAAACCCGAGGCAAAACACATTTAAAAATCAACATCTTTTTCTAAATAAGAAATTGAATCTACTTTTTTGTTCCACTTTTTGTAGCAAAGTGTCTGACTTTCGGTATAAAAGCTTTCCCTTATCCCACGCATTAATTGTGGAGAGGACACACAAAAGGTGTAATATTTTTCTAGTATTGGCCATGATACGTTTAAAATGCAAAAAAGAAGCCACTAGAATGAGGCGCAGGCGTTAATAGTTGGTCAAGGTGGCGGTCAACAAGCCTCGGTAATAAATGAGTATCATAATTTTTTCTTTTTACGCCCAGCGGTATATTGCGTGATGTCGTGAGAAAAGCAGGAACCAAAAGTAACGGTTTTTATTGTGAACCCGTGGGCTCAGACAATTTTACGAGTCGCATAACACGCTAACACAAGACCAAAAAAATTAATTCGCTAACTTTTAGCGATTAACACGGGAAAAAAAAAGTTGTTACTAACGATTTCTCTTTGAAACAGGCTTTCAAAAAGATATTTTTACAATACATTATCCAGACTAAAGTACTTATAAAGCCTCAAAAAAATAGAAGAACAGCATAGTTTTCGAATGATTCAGACCAACATGAAATCTATGCTCTTGAAAACTTTCTACTATAGAATCATCGAGCTAGGGTAAATAAACAAAATAGAAAATACCAATTAATTATAGAATGTGATTCATGATTCGAAATTTACTTC
This sequence comes from Eupelmus urozonus, assembly GCA_900480035.1. NCBI lineage: Eukaryota > Metazoa > Arthropoda > Insecta > Hymenoptera > Eupelmidae > Eupelmus > Eupelmus urozonus. The sequence goes on along the minus strand of UELX01003449.1, from coordinate 6,679 downwards.
GCCTTTGCGTCATCAAAATCATAATTATTCTTTTAAAAGAAAGGAATAAATTAAAAATTTATTACACCTTGAAGCTCGAGAGTGCAAAATGCGAAATAATTAAGGATGTACTGCTACTTAAAAGTATCGATCAGTCTGGGAATTTCCAAGCGCCAGCGCACTTGGTGAATTAAAGCACGAAGAAAAAAAGGTCAAGCCCAAGCAACGAAAAATCGTGAGTGAATCTGTGCCGATGATGCGTACACACGCTTTTTGCGTTTTAAAAAGGCAAAGGCACAGGCAAACTGGCTTTCTCTAAGGCTACTTAACCCGGTCCAGTAACATCCATCCATGAGCTGTCACACCCGTGACATTTTCTGTGTGCGCGCAGTCAAACCGCGTGCTCCTAAGAAAGTTTCCGTTTCTTTTCGTTTTACGCAAAACTACGCTTGTGGACACGCCGTACCTGTATTTGCACAAAGTTTGCACTGAATGAATAATTTGCTTCCAGTCGACGTATGTGGACTCCGTAAAAAAAATCCGTACAGGTGATAAACGCAAATCCAAGAACAAGCTGTTTTCTTGGAAGTTGGACTGAGAAAGTTTCACTGTTATTTATGCATTTAGATTCTTTATATGTTTTTAGAAAATTTATTTTAGAAATGTATAATTCGTTTAATAGCATCTGGAAATATTTCTTAATAACTAAGCGCAATAAAAACAGGAGGTTTTAGAAAACTGTTGAAGATCAAGTATAATCAAAAGTGTCTGAAATTAAATTTCTCGGTGAAAAAAAAAAAATTATACCCTATGACAAATAAGTGTTACTCGGAAGTATGAAGATTTTCACTTTTACAGTAATTAGGCTGAATAAGTACTGCGAGCCTGCGCTCGAGCGGCCGTAATGAAAAAGTACGAGAAATCCAGGATGAATCGGTGAATTACAGTATTTGCAAGCGTGAAAAAAGCATGCCGCAGTCTCGATGCGATCTTCGCCCTATTAAGCACCTAGAGAAGACACGAAAAACAGAGTGCCAATCGTCTTATACGTAACTAGGCCGCGCGCACACTTTTTGCGACACACTCTCGTCGTTGCGCCCCTCCACCGTCTGCTTGGTATTTCATTTTTTCCGTTTACCCGACGCGCTGCTTGGATTATATACATACATACAGTATAAAAGTAAAAACGCGGCCCAATTTTCTCGATTACTCGCTGTAAGGCCGATACTTTTTCGCGCATTATTCATGCATGTATCTTATCTTTATAGTTAAAACTATAAATTCTGTTTGAATGTAAAAGGAGAACGAAAGTGCCTATATAATTTTATCCTTAGATTTAAACGGCAATAACATTAAATTATATACTCGCTGAAGGTATCAATGAACAAATTTCTAGAGGTCACGTTAAATCTTTATTATTTAGCAATTATAAACTCTACTTTTAGTTCTTTAAAGAAATATCCTTTTAAATGGGCCGTGAAATGAAGATCATCTTACATTTTCTAAAATACTTTATTCTTTGCAATAAAGTCAAATACAGCGTGAAACTTTTTTGTTTTATCTGTTTAAAGAAAAAATATATCGTTTCAACATAATTACGTCGTAATTTTAATAAATTACATCTATAAATATACACTTACTTATTAGACTCATAGCAGTGGTTATACTGAACAATTTTATTACTAATTAAATTTTTATTCATCGTGTCTTCCAGCTTTACAAATAAGCTTTATTAGAGAAAAAATTTGAAAAGACATATTAGAAAAACAATTTAATGAAGAAATTTAAACTACAAGTATTCTAAATGCGGGCGTATTTTTGTATTAATAAAATTTTTAATACAATTATTTTAAGTTCCTTTTTGATATTTATACTACTACAAAACGAAGCCCTCTTTCTTAATTCATAATTTTATTTAATTTATTTATTCGTTTATTTATTTTAAATAAAAATTGTCTCAAAAAAAAGTTTTAGCTTTAAAAGACTTTTTTTAAGTTATACTAGCTACTACTTTTTGTAGTTATACGTCAGCTTTGAAAAATAAAATTTTTCCCTCACCGAGAAAGCTTTCTGATAATGAAAAAATAAGTTTTTAAAAAAATATGTAATAAACACTTTTAAAACACTTATAGTTACAAATTTATTTTAGTAATAATAAAATGAAAAATATATAATGTAATTATATTAATTTAATAATAAAAAGATCTTAATGTACAATAATAGCTCAATTTTGTATTTTAAAATCTAGTTTTTCTTCAATAAATTCTTCGAATTTTAGGATTTTATTTAATTTTTATACATGTTAATTTTTAATGCCTTCAACAACATGCCTAACTATGAAAATTTTATTTTGGTCAAAGCAAATAATTTAAACATTTTAGTTAATTACTTTTCCTACACGGTATATTTATTTAATTAAAATCAGCTTGTAATTAAAGTAAATATTTTTAGTATAGTTGTCATATAACAATATAAAATTGACATTTTTAAATTTAACAAAAATGTTTATTTAAAAATGTTAATTTTATGGTCGTTATTGAGTTTGGACAGCCTAAGTATTAATGAATTGACAATAGATGTTTTTACGCTGTTTATCCTTCAAATATTTTATTTTATGTGGTAAATATAATTTTAGTAAGGGAATTAACAAAGTTTATTTTCGATTTAATGATCCTTTTATTATTTCTGAAAAGATTCCATTAGTAAAATGTAGATGAAAGTGAATGCCCTATAAAGGTATTTTATTATTTATTGATGGAAAGACATTGAAACATTTACCTATTAGTCATTGATAAAGAAATTTTTTATTTTGAAAATAATATATTATAAATCACAAACAAGTCTTTCATTACCAAATTCCACTATATCGTTAAGGAAAATAACATCACATGTCTCATTATGAACCAATAGAATGAAAAGGGTCATTATGATTACCAATTTGTCAATGCCTATGTGAAGATTTTCTACAATCCCATGTCTTATTAATTATCTTGGTTTATTACAATAATCAATTACTATAATGCTGTTTGAATTATACATACCAAAAAAGTATAATAACTGAGTTTTTTTAACAAAATAGGATAATTAAAAATAATTTTTTTAATAACAGGGAAGCTTTTATTTGTTTGGCCTAATTTTCCAAATTCAATTTCTTTTACTCTAATATATTGGTTTGGTTAACGTGTACTTTGAACATACTAGAAAGTTTGATCAATCTATCTCAATCAATCTTTAAGTTTGCTCTAAAGAAGTAAGCGACAATATTTACGAAATATTGGTACATTATCTAGACTACAATGTGAGTAATAATGTTAAAAAAATATGAATATATTCTCGATTTTAAAATTTTTTTATGTATATTAAATCTAAATAAATAATCAAATTGTAATAAAAATAAAACTCAAGTAATATTATATATTAAAATGAATTTTTACATTTTAAAAGAATACAAATAAAATATGTCCTAAAGTGGTTTCAAACATATGTTTTTTTACATTAAATGCTGCATCATTCATAAATATCCATCTACGTATACCGTCATTCCCAATGACTCATCAAAATTGCAGTTTTCGATATTTCAAATGCCATAAAAATTTCTCTTGGGGGAAAATCTTAAGGAAAATTTTTAATTTATCACTTTGGATTACTTTTTTTAAACGTTAAACAACTTTCTAGGTGTTTTTTTTTAATGTTTTTAAAAATTAACAAAGAAAAGTGTACAAGTTTAAAAGAAAATAAACACTAATATTTTCATTAAAAAGATTTTATTTTCATTAAATAATACGTATAAATGTATGTATATATAAAACAAATTGACGCTTAAAAATAAAAAAATATTTACATTATCTGCTAGAAGCCAGAAACAAAGTGGTTAATTAGTCGGTTTGTTTCTACGCCTCTACAGAATTGAGAACCTAGTTACATTTTTGCCCGCTATGCAAGTGCGCGTGATGTCTAAGATTCATGCGATGGACCGCAGGCAAAAACGAATCACTTTAAAAGTTCAAGAATTGATCGTATTTTTTCAGGGATATCGTGAGATCAATTCTATCTCATTACGTTTCACTGCTAGTCGAAGTAGAACACAAAACGAAGTTCATTGAGAGCTAGCATTCGTGCAGCTTGGGGCTGATTTTCTTTCTTAGAACTGCAATATCTGGTTGATCCACTCGCGGAATTCGGAGATTCGCGTGTAGACACCTGGCTGATTGGGTTCCGCACATCCAATACCCCAGCTAATGACACCAGCCAGAACCCATCGCTTGTCACGCTTTCTCTGGATTACCAACGGACCTCCGCTGTCACCCTGTACACAAAATATTGATATTTATTTTATCTGTACATTATTTTTTCTTATTACTTTTTTAATCTATTTTTATATTTATAAAAGAATCAAATATCTGAACCATTTTTATCAATAATAAATACTATTCATTTGTTCACAAACAACTACTTAGTTATTAAAAATTGAAATAATTTACATAAAAGACTATTTGCAAAATTTTTTATAATCTTGATAAGAATCTAGTCGAAAATGTAATCATGTAACTTATAATTTGCACAAAAGTTGAAAAATCAATAAAATCAACATTTTAATATGCGGTAAAAGTAAGCTCACCTCGCAGGAGTCGAATCCCCCTTTTCTCCAGCCGGCACAAATGAAAATGTGGGGTATATGCTCAATGTAACCGGCATTCCTGTACATACCCTCGCAAACCGAGTTATTTATCACTGGTACAGCGACTTCCTGCAGTACCGATGGCAGTGGTCCATCTGCAAAAAGAAAAAGCAACGACATGATTCCTCTCGCTCTTGGCAAGGAAAAATCAATATGTGCCGGGAGTTCCCGAACGCATGAATGGGACGCAGAATCCTGACCTTCGTACAATCTTCCCCAGCCGGTAACAAAGGCCGTCTGGCCGACGTAATCCTCGTCGTCGTCGGGCACGCAAATGGGCAGGACGTTCGGCTGGAATGGCAGGACTGGCTCGTAGAAGCGCATCAGAGCGAGATCGAACTCGAAGGTGCGGGGATCGAAGTTCGGATGACTCGCCACAATTTGAACCCTCCGCTCCTGGAATCCATAGGGTTCCTCCTCGTTGCCCAGATCGTGCTCCCCGATTCGTAGCAACAAGTCACTCGGTAGTACGCTAAAGGAGGAAATCAATTAATTTTTTTGCGCTTGGCTCTTCGGTCATTCGATAGAGAAGGTTGAAAGGGAAATTTTAGAGTTACGTACTTTTGAACGCAGTGCGCCGCGGTGATGGCCCAGTTCTCGTTGAGCAGGGCCGCTCCGCACTTGTGCAGGTACGTCGAGGTTCGCCATTGCCGAAGAGAGATCTGAAGATTAATATGAGATTAATGGGTTTTTCTCAAATTTTTTTTATAGTAATTGAGAAGACGATAGGAGATTAGGAAAAAATAAAATAGATGTATTAATTACATTACATAAAATAACATGCGTAGTTATTTACTTTTCTTAAAAGATTAATTTGTCTTTTTTAATTAACTAAAACTAAAAAAAATTGAATAAAAAAGGCACTTAATACCGTTTTTTTTATTTTTAGTTATAAGAATTTAATTTCCTTCTATAAAAGCGTTAAAATTTAACGTAGTCGTTATGGATATATATAATTTTTAATGTCAAATTAGCAGTTCATTTCCCTTTTATTGTTAAAAAAGGAAAAATAAAATATGTAACGATATTTTTTTACTAATATTAAATTAAATTATTGGTACAATTTTTATTAAATCAAAATTATTAAAAACAAAAATGATTTGAAAATTAATACCAACATTATAAAATTTACACGCGATAGAGAAAAGTTAATTTCTAATAATAAACAATCAAAAAAAATATAAGCAATGTCGATATGTATTAAAAAGCGCATGCTCGATTTTTGCTATACACGGATTACTGTACATCATCAGCAACACGGTGACATCTACAGATTAATTTATCGAAAAAAAAATATTTTCTATTTGTTACCTGCCAAGGCCATTTGCCGAAGGTACTGCCGTCGCCGCCTACGATCCTCGACTCCGGGAACAGACGTCTCCCACAAACTGCAAGAATAAGCATTGTTGAATTCATGCCTTTAAGAAGATTCGCGTGTCTCATCGCGGCGGCCATGTTGGCGAACATGCGCTGCTCTGTAGTTATTGGATCGAACGAGAGAAACCGGTATCATTGTTCTTTCATTTCCTTTTAAGCACGCGATTTCGCGGTAGCTGCTTTTTTCAGCACTTTATTCGCTCCGATCCTTTTTGCCGTTTCTTATTATTTGCTTTTTTTACATCGTAAATAATATTGACTTGGAGAATAACATTACAAATCAATTTAGCGCAGGGTATTGAAAATGTCTTTGATATATTTTAGTTAAAAGTTGTAACTGAGGAAACTCTAAAGTTTATGTTTACGGCTTTACCTGAAGTATTTTGAATATAGAGATAAACTAAATATTAGAACTTGATTACTAATTAGTTTTCTAAATTATTTATTATAATTTAGATTTAATATTGTCAACATATTTTAAAATACGAAAATACGTTAATTAATTTTTTATTAAATTTTTGTTCATTTTTGAAGAGATTATTGCCTACTCTGTAAATTATTTTAAATAGTGCAAAATGCTCCACTAAGTACTATTTAGTGGAATTCTTACTAACAAATAGTAAAAAATTCACTACTTTATCATTG
>UELX01003448.1:0-23270 GCA_900480035.1 Eupelmus urozonus | reverse complement strand
GTTTTAGAGGATCGAGGGGACTGTCCAGGGGATGCCATGTGGTTCAGAAAGGTGGGCGCAATTGAAGATAAGATATTAAATAACACTTTCCTGATAGAAAATTGTCCATATTCCGGGTAGAATTTCTTGTCAACAAATGGTAAAATGACACTTATTTAAAAATTCTGAAAATGCTTTGAACAAAGTTTTTAGATAAGTGTCATTTTAACATTTGTTGACCAGAAATCCTGCCCAAAATATGGTCAATTTTCTACCAGGGTTGACATTAAAGAATACTATAATAGTGTAAACTGTCAAAAATTCATATCAGCTTTTTAATTCTAACTAATTTTACCTTCATTATTTATAATGTCATAAACGTTTACCAAATCTAAAAACACCATTCTTTACATCCTGTAAAAAATTTAAGAGACTATTGCTTCTCAAATGATTAATTTCGTTTGTTTTCTGTTATAACAGAAAAACTTTCTTCAAAATTTTGTAACAGCTGCTTTTGGATAAAGATAATTTTATTGGTGATTATAAGAGTTCTTAGTAAGTTGTACATGAAATTGTTTAAGCCCGAATCGTATTCTCAGATATTTTTGCTCCTTCTTGAAAATTTCGTCATCTTGGATCAATCTCACATTCCCAACTGGATTTAAATTCAGCCAAGTGCATATCCTTGAAATTTATCGCGTCCTCGCGCACTCGGATCTGGACATTAATTTTTCATCAACAAAAGGAAATAGGGAGACTCCATTTGCGTGCAAACTTCCCCAAGTCCCTTTTCGCGCTCGTAAAACGAGGCAGGGGGAGGCAAGGATACCTTACCCCGACGATTTTCAACTTGGACTTATAAGCGGACGCGACTCGGAGACGCGCGTCGCCGGGGCGAACATTTTTCGAGTTCGAAAAGTATTTACCATCGGCAACGACGGCGCGGGCCGAAGGAAAATTATCGAGGAGAGCGAAGAATCGAGTTCCTTCGAAGTGAATCTTCGGCGGCAGCCGCCGCGAATGGCTTGGCGAATAATTAAAGACGACCCAGATTTCGAATAACTTCTTCTCCTTGACTTGGCCGTGCCTCGCGCGCGCACTTCGCCTGACAGCGAGACGCTTACAACAATTTCAATTTCCAACTTTCTATATTCCAGCCCCCCTGACGTCTTCGACGCCTTTTTACGATGAGACAAATTTTCTTAGCATTCCTTTTATCGGCGCTGTCGTCTTTAGAGAGTCAATTTGTCAACCGCATAAGCATTATTAAAATTTTTAAACGTAACAGCCAACGAGCCTCAAATATAGGCCAACATTATCCTAATCGCTTGACTCTCGCAGTATCGCCGGCGCGCAGCCGTGCCGAAAGTGGAGCAGGCGGCAAAGAAAGGACGATTCCACACGGCTATATAGTCTTCAGGCTCGCTCTTCAGCGATTATTCGGCGCGGTGTATATAACCTCGAGACTCGTTCTCGCTTGTCTTCGGGCGCGCGACTACTTGGCGAACTACGTGCCCAAAAACTTTCCGTTGACCGTTGCTCGCTTGGCTCTCTCTCTCTATCTCTTTTTCTCTCTCGTGAAATATACAGCATGACTCACTAGTTTGTAACGGCGCGACGGACTCCTCTTTCTCCTTCTCTCTGGTTCTCTCTTCTCTATCCACCTCTTCGCTGCAGGAGCGGAAGCGCACGCTCCTTTTCTTTTTCATTCCTCGATTTCCTTTGGATTCGCTCGAAATGAAGCGCACGTGGGAAGGTGCTCTTGCGGCGGGAGAAGGTCGAGAGTACGCGTGTAGGGTAGACGCGCACAGGTAGATCTGCAGTTTGGTTAGATAAGACGAGAGGTGAGAAAAAATTGCTTGCGTACGCGAGTTCGGAAATGACGATAGTAGAGGCTATGTGTTTCGGCTGTCTTCTGCCTTTATCTTTTCTTTACTCGCTTAATCTTGCTGTCCTCCAGACAGGCTGCGTGAAAGTCAGCTGTCTCTCTCTCTCCCTTTCTTTTTCCGTCTCTCTCTTTGGCTCTTGGCAATGACTAATATCCTTTAAAATTGCTGGCTTATTCAGTGGTGTTTTTTAAAAGACGTTTAAAGGACCTTTCTTCTTGCGCCCGCGAGCCCGTAGTTTTATTTAACTCTTACGTCAGTGCGCGTAATGTCCTGCACTCTTAGTTGCTGGCGTGTTTCCAGTTGGGAGAAAAGAGCGCGCAAGAAAGTTTATTACCTTTTTAACTTGCATAATATTCTGATTTTACACCAAATTTATGTATAAATGTTATAATGAAAGATGTGACAAACAATTAAGGATTGAATTTGTTTTCATACTGAACAGCAGTACTTTGTATTAATATACGCATTAATCGAATCAAATAATTACAATGTAAACATTATTACGAATCACAGTGAAAGTAAGATGATTCAGTATTGACGGGAAATACCGATGATTGCTCCAAACTAATTTATGATGACAGCGTTTGTTATTGCATAACAAACTAGTTCAAGGCAAAAAACTAGGCGCTACAAAACTACTTTTCATTTTTACATTTGTAGTTACCGTTAAAAGAGTTGAGTGTTTACTTTTTTGAAAATAAACCAGATCGATGACATAGTTTAAATTAATAAAGCCAAACGTAAATTATCCAACTGAGAATACAAAAAAGTTAAAGTTTCATTTCTCCTTGCAACTTAGACAAGACTCTTTCTATTTTGACATTTAACTACGTAAAACAATAAGTTATTTTCACACATTTTAAAATTCTATATAAATATTAGCGTCTCAATCAATTCCGGTTCCTCAAACGTTAAAAAAACTCGGAATAAAACTCCACAATCATTTGAATTCTCGCGATGAAGATGGGTATAATCTACCGTCCCTTGTTCCATTCAATTCGCGTAGCAATTTCAGCTTTTTTTTCCTTGCCGGCGCGAGTGTAAAAAAAATTGCCAGCGCGAAACGAGCACGAGAGGCTCATGTGTCTCTGTCAGTCAGCTCGTAGATTCGTGCAACGCATCGCGCTTGTTGCATCAACGCTGATAAGACAGCGCCCAGCGCCAGCCAGCCCACTGATAACGCGCGCTCGCGCGCCGCTGGAATAAGTACATCGGCGCTGAAAATTTTTCCTCTCGTGCACTTGTACATTCTCAAGGACGAGTCTACATACGCCTCTGCGCGATTTTATAAGATCGTTGTTTTTTTTTCTTTCTTCTTTCTTTTTTTATGTGACTTTTTGTTTCTCTTCTTTTTTTATCCAGTCTCTTCCTTTAGCGATTCAACATGTCGTTCTGAAAGCCCTAATGTTACGAGTGAATCACGATTTCTATGCAAAGTGTCTGTCCTGCATTTGTGTTTGTACGTACGTGTGCGTTCGTGAAAAGTATAAGATTCACGAATTTTAAAATTCTGTTACAATCGATACAGTAAATATTCAATAGAATATTATTTTACCTTTTTAAACAGGTAAAGCAGGTAAAAACATCGGTGATTTAAGCTTCGGAAAAAAGTAAAATTTAACGAAGCGAACAAAGAAGTGTATTAATTACAATACAACTTTATAATTTGCAACAAGTATAATTGTTGCAAATCTTAAAACTGTTATTCAAATATCCATCCATCATATTCAAGGAACAAACAATTCAGTAAATCAAACAAGATAATGACCTTATTCCTCAGTTTGATAGCGCCTCACTGTTACTACATCGTCGTTCAAGCAACATTGACGAATAAATTTTTATCCAAACATGCGACAATCGCAAGTGTATGTAGGTCATTAAAATTTAAAAATCATACAATGCGCACTACGCCACAGAGATGTAGCTACTCTCGCTAAAAATTACGTTTCCCTACGCAGACACTTTCTCATACTGAATAACCACCACTGTACTCTTTCCCAGAGGGTAAAAATGAATTAATACATCCGAATATTGCCTTATACACGAAAGGCTAATTAATACAAATTGCATTTTTTCCACAAGCGCTCGTTTGTACGCAAATACACGCGCGCGCGCGCAGCGAATAGAATGTTCTCATAAAAATTACTGAGAATTTAACGGTATAAAAGAGAAGGCGCATGATGGACGTGGGACGTTATGGCATTTCGGCACGTATAAACTGCACTGGATATAAAAACTCGCTCGCTTTCGAGGAAAAATTTTTTACTCCACTCTGCGGCCGAGCGCAAGCGCAAGCGCGCGCGTTGCGTGCTGAAACTTCCAGCGCGGGGTTTCCCTAGATCAAGCCGATTGTAGAAAACAGCTGATCCGTAGGCAAACAGCTGACCGAGAAAATTCCCGGCGGATCGATTTTCTATTAAAAATTTTAAGTGCGAATTTTTTCCCACACAGATTGTAACAAGCAGATACAGTGAATTTTTTTATAACCTTTCCTTAATGGTTATAAAAAATGCACTGGATCTACTTGACTTCAATTCTAAGCAGCGATTTTACGCTTTCTCAAAGTCGCACGATTGTTATCAAAATCAGTTCTAATAAGGCCAGCGTGTCGGCTCACGTTCAATAATTTCCACTTTTAATTTCTAAGCGAACCCTAATGAGGAAAACCACTTCATCCCGCATACATAAAGCTCCCAAGTTCACTCCGAACAGTAGGCACAAGCTTAAGAAAACACGAGGCCAACTTAAAAAGAGTGTCGCGCAATTGTCGCCAACATACAGTCACGATAAGCTACAATACACGCAAGTAGCACGCAAAAGACGCGGCGCACTGCCGGGGAAGGTCAGAGCACGGTAGGAAGAGGAATAGGAGCGAGAGAGAGAGACTGCAGCTCAACAACGACGACGGCTCGTTCTTTCGCCAGCGTGCGACGCGCTTTCATTCATAACTCGGCGCGCAACCAGCTCCGATCGCACACGTCGTCTCTCTCTCGTGTGCGCGTTCGTTTTCTCCTTCTTGGCGCGCCGGGATATTGTGTACGTATATACGAGAGAGATGACGCCGCGAGCGGCGATGAGGTGAAAAGAGAAAGGTTTCGCGAGGAAGAACGAGAGCGATCGAAAGATTAACGAGGCTGCGTGGAGCGAGCGCGCGCGCTGTCGCGCGGTGAAACTAGTCACGTGTGGATGTGGAAGCCACTCAGCCACGGTATACTGCGCGATCATTTTTCTATATTAATTCCAGGCTTGGCGGGCTCTTTTTTTTTGTCGTGCTCGATTACTTCGCGGAGGACTTGCTGTTAGGCCGGATGGAATTGACGGATTTACCGTTTTGCGATTTTTTTTGCTTTGCTGAAGTTTAAGAGACTGGTTGTGAGTGGCTTTGAAGCATAATTTTTTAAGGCTCGGTTTGAATATTAATTGCTGGAATTAGCTTAAAAAATAGGGAATATTCGGGGGATAATGAGCGATGAGTGCTTTTGATATTGTTTTGATAATAAATATGAATTAGACTTAGCTGTAAGCATTTTTTAAGCGAACAAAAAAAGAGGATTTATTAACTTGAATTTGCATATGCAATGTGGGGTAGAACTTCAAACTGTTAAAACGGTACGAACTACAAAATCGATAACGATTACCATACTCAGGCGGACCTGAAAATGCAAGCGTAATTTTCATATTTTCAGCGTCGGCATGAAGTACTTTTTAAATTTCGCGGAATAATCTACTGTGTTTTAAGTATAGTAATAAAGTACTACTTTTCGTGGAAGTAATTAGTAACTAATACCTAGATATTACGTAATTAATTTCAATATCAAAGCCGATTTCTTATTTTTACAAAGCGACCTTTTATATAAAGATTATGTAGATTTTTAATGAGTAGAAAATATTATACGAGAATGTTACTAAGAATGAACTACTGATTTCTTTAATCTGCTAAATTGTTTATGTATACAATATTTTAAAAACAGTATACACCTTAAAAACTTATCTTTAAAAAAGTTTAGGAATATCCAAGGCATTGGCTTAGTCATCTGAATATTATTATGTGAATACATGTATATACTGTAACCACGATAATTTCAGTAAAATGGCACAAGGTTAATAATATATTCAAAACAATTTTCAAGCACACGTTTTGTGCTTAGCTTTGTAACAAAACATAAATGCAGATTTCTCGTGTGTGCACGAGAAACCTTCACCCTATAATATTTAAATCCTATGCGGCGCAGTGATTGCACGTAATTACACATAATTTTGCATTTTTCACAATTTTTATAAATATCTAAACACGCAACAAAATGTTTGTATATACGCATAACCGTTTCAACATTCTTCATCCTTCATCGAATAAAAAACACCACAGTCAATCCCAAACACAACGATAATCACCACCCTCCCCCAAATCACCATCAACCCCCCACCCCCATAAATCATCCACACTCTTCATCCACGCTCTGAAAATCCAGAAAAAGCTTGGGGGGGAGGAAACGCACATACAATATAGGACGAAGAGCGCGCAGCTCGGCAGAAATCCCGCGCGCGCAGTATCCTTGCTCCCCCCTCTGTGGGCACGGGCGGGGGTGGTTGGGCGCGCTCGCTCGCTCGCGCGCGGGGCACGTGCTATCTCGTCCTGCGCGCAGGATTTTCCTCCTGGCGCGCGCGCTCGGGCGCTGTCCTCCCCTAGCTTGCTTTTCCTCTCTCTCTCTCTATCTGGCAACTCGCTTGCGGGGGTGTCCCGCCCCTCTCTCTCTCTCCCCCACACTATGGACGCTCGCGCTCGCGCGCGCGCACTCTATGGCTCACCATATGGGTCTCTCCTGCATGCACTCGCGCATAGCAACAGAAACGGACGGCGCGAGCTCGCGCCCAGCGCGCACAGGCTCCCCTTCCTTCCTTCCTTCCTTTCTTGCTCGCTCGCGCCCGCGCGCGCCGGACGGTTGTTGCCGTGCGTGTGTACGTTGCCCTCTCGGCGCGCGCGCTCTAGCCTCGCAAGCAAGCAAGCAAGCCTGCCGATTGTTGCCGCTTTGTAATTGGATGGCACAAGATAAAGGGACGAGCCCGCGTACTTCTCGCGCAGGGACAAAGGGACTAGGCGAGCAGGAAGTCGATCGACAACCACCCCCGCCTCGCACCCCCCTAAGAGCTCTTACATATTCATCCTTTCTAGCTTTCCCAAGAGCGGGCTCTCTGGCCTCTTTCGTTTTTTTTTTTTGCTCTCGCTACCATTTATTTGGTTGTTTCGAGAAATGCCGGCGCCGCCGCGCGCTCCCCTGCATTTGCATTTTTGGACTAGAATTTTTAAAGAGCTTCAAAGATACGGACGAGTGACAGCGAGCGCTTGGATTCTCGGAGTCGCTCTTATTCTTTTTTGTTCTGCGCTTCTAGAAGGTGGACTTTCCACATTTTATGCATCGGCGAGCGAGCGGCATCTGCCCGTTTCTTCTGCGCCCCGCGCTAGATGTTTTCGCTTTTTATCGCTCGATAAAGTCTGTGTGTACACAGAAAGGAGAGAGAGAGTGTGTGGCTTCCTGCTCATTAAGCGACGAAGGCGTCCGAGTGCTGATTATTGATGGAAATTAATAATAGAGCGGGGAAGATTTATTATCGTTGGGCTTTTTCTAACTAATTTGCGCTTATTTTTTAGTCTTTTAATGCTATCGTTGTTTAAGGGGATAAAACATTTTGATACGAGAAGAATTTTCAATTATCAAAAGAGCTCGTTGTACTTTTAACGTTTCTTATTAAATATGATAAATGTTTATTAATACAGTTTCTTGCGCAAACGTTAAACTTTCCATGTTAATCAATTCCGCATTAATTTACTGTCATCGGAAAAAGATTCATACTAATTCTTTGATAGCATGTATTCTACGAAACATGAGACATTATTTTTATTCAATTTAAATTTTTATCTTCTAATAAATAATTGAGACGATTACCACTGTTTCAACCCATAATTTCACGCATCTCTAAAAGTATCTAACCCAAAAAATACCAAACCCAGCAATACTCCAACCCTTCAAAAACCTTCATCACTTTCAAAACAATCGTCCACCAGTACAAGCAACCCAAACCTCCTGCAAAATGTCAAATTCAAAACCAATCAGCCAGCCTGACTACCCGCTAAATATACTCACCTCGCGAGCAACAGCATGATTTTCACGTGGTCCCTCGCTCTAGCTCAGCGCAGCATCTCTCTCTGGCGCTTGCGAGCTCGACGCGATATCGATTGCATTCTCGTGTGCGAGCACGTCGTCGCAGCCACCGCCGTCGGCAGATCGGATTCTGCGCCCTTCCCACCTTCCCTTCCTCCCTCTTTCTATTTTATTTTACTCCCCGCGCTGCGCTAACTCCCGATGCTCTGCCCTTATACACATCGGCCAAATAAACGAACTTGCAGTCGTCTCTGTCTCCGCACTTGCCGAAACATATATTTTTTTTTCTCGGCAAGTATATTGACGTAGAATGTGCCTTTCCCTCTTTGCGTACGTATATATAGTCTTTTTGTCTTTTTGCGTCGAGGGGGTGGGGGCGAGCTTTTCGCGCGCACGACGGCGCGGGAAACCACGCGCGCGCGCGCGCGGCCCGCACTCGGCAGGGGGGTGAATTTTGGCGCGTGATTTTTAGCCGCTGGCGTATTTGGAAGGGAACACATATGCTCGCTGAGTGGATGTCGCGGAAATTCGGCTGTGAGGGAAGTGGTGAAAGGTTTTTGTAGAGTTGGGGGAGTGATGCTGGGCGTGTTTGGTGGGATTGTTTGAGTTTTCGATTGTTTTTTAGTTTTGATGATCATTGGCTTAGGTGATTGTATTGTCCCGCGTTGATATTTGTTTTAATAATTTTTCCTTTACTAATCAATTATATACTTTTGTATATACGAAAAAGAAAAGTGTGGAGATAAGATTTACTCTGTTGTAGATTAAGATATTTATTTCGTACAGAATATTTATTAGTCATTAAAACGTTTTTATTAGTGTAAGAAATTTGATAGGCTATATATAATAGCATGAAATAAATAAAGATTTATAATTAGATACTCACAGGAAGACATAGTGACATACAGACAGATTGAAAAACAGAAAGCGAATAAAAAAGAACAGACACGTGGAGACGAGTTGAAATGCAGAGAAGCAAGCCTAAAGCACGAAAAAAACTAAAAAAAGAAGAGACCGGCGGCATCAGACTCAAAGACACGAGCAGCTGCGCTCGCGTGCAGACCGGAACAGAGAAAAAGCTAAGAACTGATAAAATAAAGCAAAAAAATTTTCGACTTCAGATCGAAGCGAAGACAAGCGAAAGCCCCTCTCTGCCAACCTCACAACCAAACCTCTCTATCCAGCTCTGCATATCGGTAATCCCAAAACGAACCCCCATCCCCAAAACCCCCCCGCTCTTAAACACTCGCTCTTGATAAAGGAAAAGCAACGTCAAAAAGGACAGCCTTCCGAAATAGAAAACTCGCGCCTCGCGAAGTTCAAACAGGTAGACGCGGGCGGGTGCTACACATGCGCAGGAAAGACGACGGGGAAAAGCGCGAGGAGAGAGCGCGAGACAGACGAGAAAGGGGTGGCTGCGGCGGCGGGGAAGTTGTAGAGAGAGAGAGAGAAAGAGAGAGCCTGGGGCTGCTCTCGGCAATGTCAATGACCTCGAAAGAGCGCCGCGCGAGCGAGCGCGCGTTATCTCCGTCTCTCCTGCGCTCGCGAGAGAGAGAGCGAGCGGCCGCGCGATTCTTATCACGCGCGCAGCCCCGAGCCGAGGCAAAAACCGAACGGGAGGATCTTTATTAATGCGTGAGGATGGATGTACCTGCGCGATCTGGATATTTTGGCGATCGGCAGCTCTCTGGATCTGCTTGAGCAAGAGCGCGTTTTATTTTATTATTTTTTTTTTTTTGTATTGTAGTCGCTTTATCGAACGATGAACTCGAAACGGACGCGAAAACGGAGAGAGAGGTTTTTTTGGGTATAAGAGAGAGTTAAGTAGGCTGTAGCGGGTAGGCGATGATCGAGCGCGGAGTAAGAAATTTTTGATGGACGGAAGGTGTTGCTGTTTTTGGGGAAAGTTATGAATTTGTTTTTTGAATGTTAAGTATAGGAGGATGACGAGGGCTTCTTTTTTTTTTCAAATATTTTATAGTGAAACCTTGTTTGTCCTGGTTTGCTAAAATATTGATTCATTAAATTTCTATTCTGATACTTTTGTAAAAAGTTTCAAGAAAGATTATTATAGGTGCCATAATGTGATTTAAAGTTTTATTCGATACTTTTTCAATGCATCTCTCTTGCGTAGATATGCAGATATCTTTTTTAATTACTTGTACTGATACTTTTTTTTTTTTAATAGAACGAATGATCTATGATTCTTTTTTTTAATATACTATATTTTAATATACTGAAAATTATAATAGCAGTGATTTGTTTTCAGAAACGATGTTTTTAATACCGTTATTTTTAATACCGCATTCAATCGTGGTGTTAAACTGATACTTAAAATATATTTTTAACTTTCAATTTTTAAATAAAGTAAATAATTAAAGTTATAAGAATAATTTTTTACATTCTGCAAGATTTATTTCAAAGTAACCTGCTAACATAAATTAAGTATAATGTTCCAGAAGTAGTAAATGATCCAGTTTTATCTACATATTCAGCTCATTAGTGTGGAACTGTGCTAATTAGGCTTATATCAAAATAAAATTAATTTTTTCTATATAATTCACAACTGCTCTTAAGACTATAGCTTATAGAGTTTTCTCTCAATTTCGCATCTGAATTTACAGTGCTTTCGTTTCAATTTATAAAATAATTTTTAAAGTTTGAAAGTCTAAACATAATTTGAGACCTAAAATTCATTTTAATCGAGAGGCTCAGACATCATTCTGTAAAATGCGACAATTAACCCTCGACACGCAACGAATAAAGCTTTTTATTAAAACACCTCTTTCGCAACGGTAAAGGCCTCTACCTTTTTACCGAACTACTGATGTTGCCCATGATTTTTTATATGATACACAAAGTGTGCTTGCTAATGATGGGTTTCTTTCTTTTTTTTTCCGGAATCTCAAGGTATACTATGCCAAAAAGAAGAGGAGGGCGCAACAGATGCAGGGCGAGGACGGCTCGCACAAGAAGGAGAGAAAGCTCTACAACGACGGTTGGGACGACGACAACCACGACTACATTATCAAGAATGGGGAGAAGTTCCTCGATCGGTACGAGATCGATTCGTTAATAGGTGAGTATATCGATCTTTTTCTTTTACTTCTTATACTTTTTTTGTGATGCGGAGCAAGCTGGTTACTGGCTGCTTTCTAATCTGGGGTGGCTTGGGTGTTTTAAAATTCAGCGATGCTTTTGCAAGAAGTAATGTTACCTACGTTTTATAGCGTAGGATCTGTCAAACGTATGATTTTTACTGGCTTCAACAAAACTATTTATATTACGACCCTAATGAATAATTTGATAAAATACATACAATTTTTTTTTTACTTTCGATATAGATTAGACGGAAGCAAAGTAAAACTTTATTTCTTATAATTTGACATTGTAACTTGGTCTTTCTAAACATAATTAGCGCGAATACTAAAATTGTAAATTTTAGACATTTCATATATATAACTCGCGTTAAAAATATCAACTTAAAATGTAATTATCTTGACTTTGTTAGTCTTACTGGAATAGTGCCAATGTTTTAGCTATTATATTATTTATATTCGGTTGACAACTATAAAGTAAGTTTTTTCATGAGCTAAGTATCTAAAAAAAAACCGTAATTTAAGAACATTTTAACTTCTAAAAAGGAAAAGTTTATAAAGTTAAAACTAATCAGATATTTGATAACTTCTATATTAGTCATATATTGTTGCAATATACTGCCAACTTGTATTCGATACTCTTAAGAAACAATAAACATGGATGACTTTGGGATCTGGCAACCTACGCGAGCTATACCGATATCTAAGCTATGACGCTAAAAGTGACTCACGTATATTTTGCACTACCGAGAAAAATATTTTTTTATACCGTTATAACACGGTCATTCATATTTCTTAAACATTGAAAAGTAAAACTTTTATTTTAGTGGAGTTGAAAATCAAATGATTTATTTCTATTTTCAATAAGAAAATTAATTGACAATTTTTTTACAGGCAAAGGCAGCTTTGGCCAAGTAGTAAAGGCATTCGATCACGAAGAACAAACTCAGGTGGCAATAAAAATCATCAAGAACAAAAAACCCTTTCTAAATCAAGCGCAAATCGAAGTTAGGTTATTGGAAATGATGAATCGAGCGGATACCGATAACAAGTATTATATAGGTAAATTTGAAATAATTATTGTTTAATTATCATATAATGGATTTTCAGGGATAATTCAATTAATGTAAAACTTTGTCATGATTAATTAAGCAATTTTCATTTTTCGCAGTTAAACTCAAGAGGCATTTTATGTGGCGGAACCATTTATGTTTGGTATTCGAGCTACTGTCGTACAACCTCTACGATTTACTTAGAAATACGAATTTCCGAGGGGTGTCGTTGAACCTGACGAGAAAGTTCGCACAGCAACTGTGCACTGCCCTCCTGTTCCTGTCCACGCCGGAATTGAACATCATTCACTGTGATCTGAAGCCTGAAAACATCCTCCTGTGCAATCCCAAGCGAAGCGCAATAAAAATTGTCGATTTTGGCAGTTCGTGTCAACTTGGGCAGAGGGTAAGAGTAGAAGATGATAACAAAAACGTAATTTTAATTTAGCTAACTTTTTTTGTGCTCATAATTTCTTGTCTTCTTTTAGATATACCAATACATACAATCTAGGTTTTATCGATCACCTGAAGTGTTACTAGGAATACCTTATGACCTCGCGATAGACATGTGGAGTCTGGGTTGTATTTTAGTAGAAATGCATACAGGGGAACCTCTATTCAGCGGCGCCAATGAGGTAACACTATAAATATTCCTATTTTCCATTAAAATTTAATTTCTTTTCAAAGATTAGGTCATAGCAAGACTTTTTAATAACTGTTAAATTATTTCTGATAGTTTATGCACTATCAATAGAAGCATACTACAATATTTATTTCTTAATGTACTCAGATTGACCAAATGAACAAGATTGTGGAAGTGCTGGGCATGCCGCCGAAGCACATACTGGACCAAGCGCACAAGGCGCGGAAGTACTTTGATAAAGTCCCCACGGACGGCTCGTATGTACTAAAGAAATCCAAGGAAGGCAAAAAGTACAAGCCGCCAGGCACGAGGCGGCTGCACGATATCCTGGGTGTCGAAACGGGCGGTCCCGGTGGCAGGCGGCACGGTGAACCCGGCCACTCGATCTCCGACTACCTCAAGTTCAAGGATCTGATACTGAGGATGTTGGACTTCGATCCCAAGACAAGAGTCACGCCTTACTACGCGCTGCAGCACAACTTTTTCAAGAGGACGGCTGACGAGGGGACCAACACGAATATCGCCGCTGCCAATAGTGCCAACACCAGTCCGGCAGTCGTGTCGATGAGCCAGGACCACGGTGAGTTCGTTTGCATTAATCTTTCTACTATTTGTTTTTTTAAGTTTTAAAGAAACTAACTCTCTAAAAATAAATAAGATAGCTTTACTCACTGGAAAATTCCGGGGGCAGAGATATTTATAGAGAATTCGGAAAACAAAACCAAAAATTAAATTAAAAAGTAAACGCAAAGTATAATAATTTGGACTATTTTGTTTTAAAAGTCTTTTAGCTAAAACATCGAAAATAAGATGTAATTTAGTAAAAAACATTCCTTCTGAATTTTCCAAATAATACAAGGTATTTTTAGAGGGAAGCATGCGACGTATTAACTCTTCGGATAGTTCTTGCTTTTAAAGATAAGACCGGAGTTTCTACGATCGTCATAATCATTTTTTCGATTTTTATTTCTAGAGGACAACACATTTACTTGAAAAGAACTGCCTCTATGTGCTTAATATCACTCATCATCTATTGTTCATCAAAAAATTTGACTTTTCTTTTTAGTCATGATGCCCTGGGAGCAAAAAAGATGTGTGATATCGACAAGTTCTTATTTAGAACTCAATCGATACTCTTGTATTTTAATTTGATTCTTTTTTTTTCCATCTTTGCTATAAAAAGTACGTTTTTAATTTAAAATAAGATTCATTTATAGAATTTTCAATCATTGTAAATATAAAAATAGGATTTAATAAGATTATCGATTTGAGTCGCTATCACAATCTGCTCAGCAAGTGGCTATTTGAAATCGAAAGTTTTATTTTGTGCAGAAAGTAAGAGGATTTTCTCATTACAGCAGTTCACTATCGAATTCAAAGCAATCATTATTGACATTTTCATCACCGCTAAGACCTTATTTTTATGCAATAATTTAGTTCCTGAAAAGAGTCTAATGTTATTTACAATCAAAAATTAAAAAAAAATGAAATAGTTGTTTTCAATACTATTGCGAAAATGTGAACGTGTGTCTGAGAGAAACGAGGGTGCAAAGTTTACACGAGGTTGAAATCACTTTTTGGCTCGTGTGCTGAGTAATATTTTTTGCACAATCTGTAGAAAGTTGCTGTAGGGCAATATTGAACTTTGCGCAAGGAGTGTCAAAAATAGCATACTTATAAAATTTAAAAAACTGATTAATGAATTGTTATTTATAACATTGGACCCTTTGAAAACTTTTTTACTTTGTTCTGCTTTTAAGAATTTTATGTTCTTCCTCTTTTTTTATGGCACGCCGCAATGTAGATCATTAGTTTTACTTGCTGGCGAGCAGTAACATTATCTTTCGTTCTTTTTGTTCTCTAATCTTAATTGTTTATTTTCTGCACAAATTAAACAATACTTGTTGTTGTTGTTGCCCGTAGATATGATGGGGGGACAGTACGTGGCTCGATGACTGTCGTATCCGCGGGGCGGCGACGACCTGTCCTAGGCCCCAACCCTAATCTTACTTACTAACATAAGTAAGTTCTGTCTAACAAACAAATCCTTAATTGCTGAGAAACTAACAAGACACCCCATAAATATGAAGTCTTTATTGTGTCCCATTGGCCTCGGATGTTATGCGCGAAGCCTTGCTTGTAAAATCCAAATTTTACTAAGATTACTAAAAACGCCAAGCAATGGATTGCTCTTTGTTTTGCCCAGAGCTTGGCTTTTTCAGTTTTTCTTTTCTAAATTGATCTTTCTGTATCTGTTGTATTAAATGAAATATTGGACAATAAATTATGGTTTTCTACTTTCAAAGAATAATCTGCATCGTGGAATATGTTTTTTTATCAGTGCAAAGCTGAACGTAAATGATAAATATTTAATGAAACAGAATTTTTTTTATAATAAAGATATATTCTATGATGATATTGACTTTCTGCATCAAAAGTAGACATGATTCACGTTATATTACGTTTTGTATCCTCTGTTCACGCATGCTTTAGCAGCTTGTATTAAATTTTCATACGAAATGCATTAATTCAAATTATAGCATGTTGAATCTTTTTATTAATAATCTCATCTCAGAAGGCTTTTCATATAACGTGATACTAAGTACACAATTAAAATCTGAGTCTGCTAAAAAATTACTCAATGCAAATTTAAATTTTAATCAATCAATATTGTGTAAATAATGAACTGCAATATCTAAGGTTATTTGCTCGCTAAATCACTTAAATTATGTGTCGTAAAAATGCATGTAAGCATTGAAACGCGTTGAAACCCTGTATCATACCATTGATAAACGTTTCAACATAAAGCAAGTACTTTCATCTTGTTATCTAAGAATATATTGAAATTAACATATTTTAAAAGAGACAATAGTTTTGTTTCATTTATTAGTACCCCTTTATCGATTTCCAAGCATGCTTCGAGAACGACTTATTACTTTTTAAAGGACGTCCTTGTTGTAAACTTATATATCATGTCTTTTTATATTCTAAATTTAAAAATTTAAGTTTCTTACCTTTATAATTACTTGTAAGTTGTGAATTTCTAAAATTTAATTTAAATTAAAGAAAATTTCAACTATATAAAGAAAGAAATTGTTGTTATTCAATTAAATATAACATAACTCAAATTGTGGATTTTATCAATATTAATTTTTTTTTATTTCTCTATCTATAAGTATTTTTAATTTAGTTCATATTTGCTACAGCATTTTTGAAAAGTATTTTATTTTTTTTTTTACGTTCTCTTGCACAAACGTAATAAAATATGTATCATTATACAGTTTTTTCACATTGCATAAAACTCAATTTTTTACTTTTAATAAAAATTTTAGAAAATTAATAGTTTTTTCTATATCCCTGTAGCTTTCCCATAGCAACGTATTCGTATATACATACCATATCGTTCTCGATGACCTTGGCGCGGTTTATTTTCGTGGGTGAAACCACTATTGTCTACATCTCCTAGAATTAGTCTTAGCAACCCCACATCCGAAGACCCTGATGTTCATTACTTTTAGTATTTGAATTTTCCTTACGGATGAAACTGTAACTCTTCTAAGGACATTCGTTTTTCCGTGATTAAACCAGTTGCCCAAATTTAATATATTTTTCTTCAACAAGCTAAGTTATTATCATTTGGTTAATAACTCTTCATATTAAAAATAAATTAATTTTTAAGTCAACAATGAGAAAGCCAAAGGAACGCAACTGGTTTAATTTACAAACTTTACGAGTTCCCGCAGAAGTTTAAAAAGTATTCTCCGTCAGGCTTAATTCTACAGCTCAAACTAATCCTTCGTTTTCTAATATTCTCCAGGACTGGTTAGCATGTCTGGTCAGGGCAGCAGCGGTAGCAGCGGCGGCGGTAACGGTGGCGTCGGTGGCACCGGCACGAGCCTCGGCAGCGGCGGCAGCAGCGGGAGCGCAGCCAGCGGCAGCGGCCTCGTGCAGACGGTACCACAGAGTAGCCTCAGCTCAGCCGGCGGCAGTAGCAGCTACCAGCCGATGGAGTGCGAGTCGACGCCGCGGCACTCGCTAGCCGCTGGCAGACGGCCGACGCATGCGAGTGGCTCAGTGCCGGCGAGCTCGGCGCCCGCTTCCATTGACGGTACGAGTGCCAGCGGCAGCGGCTCCCTAATACAAAACTCTCTCAGCTCGTACAACAGCCTGATCCTTCCCAGCATTCCCCACCTGCCGGCAGCGATGATGGGCTCGCCGATGTCCGGCATCCACCACCATCATCCGCAGTCAAGTTACTACAATTATGCGGGCTACGGGCCCGTCGGTCCCGAGTCTCACCGCCAGGTGGTCGTGCCCTCGCAGGTCGTCGTAGCCGGCGGTAAGCAACGCTCCGATGCCGAGAGGGAAGATAGCCCCATGGTGGGAGTGTGTGTCCAGCAGAGCCCCGTCGCTATTCACTGATCCTCGTCGTCCTCGTCGTCGTATTCGTCGTAGTCACCTTCGACGTGAGTGACGATCGACGATAATTGAAGGAGTCGAACGAGGAGTTTGAGTGCCGCTACGATGGGCGCTGGCTTTTTTCCTTCAAGTCTTCTTCGAAAGACTCCTCAAGAGCCTTTTTGGCTGATCTACGTCTGTCAACACGCACGGTTCTTTCGATGCTTTTTAAGGATGACTGGATGATTATTTGACCTCCGGCGAATCTACGCTATGAGGTCACTCTTTCTCTTTCTCTCTCTCTTTCTCACGCTGTAGCGATTATTTAGTGCAGATCCTTCGCGAGGAGCATTATTTTATATGTGTCGTTTTTGAAGCGGTTTTTGTGAAATGGACGATTTGTTAATGAATTTTTTGAGGATCTGTGTTTAGTAAATTGCACTGTTATTTGCAAAGAAGATAACATATAAAATGAACCTACTTGATTTTGTAAGCATATGATTATCAATTTAATTATAGATTTATCAAAATCATAAGACAAAATTTTGGTTGAATCGAAAGAATTTAGTGGTAACGCCCGCTAGATTCGATAAGTTACAATTCAACTCAATAACGAAACGATTAAAACGATTTTTCTCGATGACAACTGCCACTTATATTGAAAAGATTTCCCAAACAATTGGATAAATGAAAAAGAAAATGGAATGGCCGATAAAACGGTAGACCTCTGGATTACCCTCCGTAAGAATAGCCTTTTGAACTTCGCTTTCTTAATTCCTGATACAGCATCAACTTTATAAAAAAGCTGTATCGTTACGAAAAAAATACAATGTGAGAACGCGCGCGTGCGCCTCTATCGAAAGCAATGTGTGCGAATGTGTGCTTGCAAAGAAGCGATATAAAGGCTGACAATCACGACAACGAAGGATCGTAACCGAAGCTAATGAAGAAGAAGATAAAATGACCAAAGGGTGTTAACCTCTCTCTTCCTCGTGTTTCTTGACAACGGTCTTGAACATGCTAATCTTCCAAATGCAAAGGAAGGTTTTAATAAATGAAACAAAACGTCGATCGGCAGCTCTGAATCAAGATAAAGGAGTCAAATCGAAGAACGATCTGTACATGGAAGGTCATTCGTTCATTATTTAATGCTGAAGTATATGTGTATATATATCAAAGCTGTTTATCTATATAAATATGTATATGTATATCAATAAATATATGTATACATATGTATAGATTTGGGCTGTACCATGCCGATCGGCGCAGTATACGATTTAGAAAACGTGTGAAGGAAGCCGGGAGGTGAAGAAAGCAGAGAAGAGAGAGAGAGATAAAGAGAGAAAGGGAGAGAGCCGAGTTACCTCGAGAGCACGGGTACACGGGGGATTACGGCCTAGTGTGCGAATGATACCCAGCCTGGCCTCTTTGGGTCCTGCCCGACAGACACTTAATTAAAATTAAATGAAAAAAAAATAATAAAAAAAAATACATAAATAAAAAATGTAAGGACAAAGCAAATTAGTCGATAACGCGACAAGAGATACTTTTACCATATGAACTGTGTGGCCTAGAGAGGAAAAAAGTGATAATTACCTATTACTATTACATTAAATGAAGGGAAAATACAGATAAACAATGTAATCATGTACTCCGATAGAGTTTTATACACGATGTGACGAATGTAAAAGGTACATAGTGCGTATTCTCAGAAAAAAAAGAGAATGATTGTTCTTTGTACAATACGTTTAGGCGAATGCAAATAAGAGTGCAGCTTTAGGGTCTTAACATGTAAGTGCAGAAATAATGAATGAGAGTAAGAGTACGCGTGTGTGAGAAGCAATGAGAATATGCGTGCTTGCGAATAAAAAAGAGAGAAAAGAAAGGAAGAGATATTAATTTGACTCTTTTATTTACTTCGGATTCGACGAGGCGTTGGATGTGTGCATAAAACACGCTGAGCGGCGCAAATTCCAGTTTGTTGCTTACAGGGACTTGAAGCAAACTTGAGAGTCTTTGCGCGACTTAACAATACATATTTATATATAAAGTATTGATAAGAAAGTTGAACTGTAAACGCTAAGAATCATCATGAATGATATAATCATATGAGAAAAACTAGGTACTTTGTAATAAAACAGTACATGCGTATCACAAGTACATGCGGTCCCAACGTCGTTATTGATTTTTGCCGTTTTTGTTTTTTCCTCTTTTTATTATTATTGTATACCAATTTTGCTCAGCTTACTAAACTTAACTTGACAAGTTTAAGGGAATGCGAAACGGAAGTGAGCTCCACGAATTTTTTAGATACTGCTTTTTTCAAGAAACAAATGAAACACGTACTGAAATATAGAAAAACACTGAAACTAGTTAAGATATTCAATATGTAGACTGAACAAGTGTTTATTAAGATAATAGAAATGATTTTCGTTTGCAAGTATTGTTATGAAACATTAACAATCTGTTGATATTATTTACGCGTTGATTATACAGCTAACGTTTTAAAAATGCAATTCCTTTTTTAATACCTACATGATAAAGACTGCTAAAGCATTTGCTATATAATGAACGTGTACTTAAAGTCTGTGGATAAGTAACTTAAAAATACTGTAAACGAAAATGTAGAAATTTTAATAGCCATTATTCATTTAGCTGAAATATTGTAATTTTCAAGTGTATAGTTTCTTTTTGGAATAGAATGATTTACACAATTTATATTTAAAATGAAGAATTTTCAACAGAAATTTTTAAAAATGACGAACATTATAAAGTAAATTCGTGCAGTAAAGAAAAATGTTGGAAGTCTTTCCTCGCATTCTTGCGTCGTATTCGCGTATCGGTTTGGCTGTCGATGCATTCGAAGCGACTGTGAGCGCGAAACCAATGCATTTCATCCAGCTTGTTAAAAGGCTTGGAATATAATAAAAAAAAGAATTTCATCGATCATTTAGCTCGTAAACGACGAATTTCGTTGGAGTACGTACAGATTTTTCAAGTTATTTATATATTTTTATATCGCAGTGTCGACAACGTGTAAATGTATATTTCTATGCCCCTCCTCCATATGACGTCAGGTATGCGACCGTTGAAAGCCTTTCTAGGATCAGTGAATTTTGTTGGATATCTGCGTCGTGTGCTAATATGTACTTTTTACCTCGCGTTGAGATCGGTTATTAAACTCAACGGTGAATTTTGAAAGTTATAATAACTAAATATCGAATCTGCCGCAGCCAAACGGATAGAAGTTGAGCATGCGAAACGAGTGAATATAAAAACTGATGCATATTAAGCACATTTAAATGAAGAAAAAGTATCACGAAGTCTCTTGACAAGTGCGAGTGATGCTCAGAGTTTTCTGTGATAAATTCTGACATTCTCAATGAGAAGTAAATAAAGAGAATAAAAGTAAAATAGGAAATAATCTCTATGGAACGGCAAAAATCAGTACGCTTTTTTTGAAAGAAGCAAAGAAAGCGCTAACACACAAATAGATAATGTATGATTTTGAATGAACCCTCTTCCAAGTCTCTCTGTTACATTCTGTACACGAAAGTTTTCACGATCGATGTAGGCCAAGATGGCTTATAATATGACAGGATTAGCTTTATTTTAAAGAAAAAATAGAGACGTTTGACGTACGAAAAATGTTTTCTCTAAAAAAATAAAAGCAGATTGCAAATATTGACGAATCACGGTGGCGACTTTCGAGTACAGAGTTACCTTTGACGATGCATCGAGGCATTTTGTTCTTTATTTCATTTTTTTCACATGACGATCGTTAATGTTCGAAATTAATTGTTATCATTTAATAACATCGTTCTGTCATTGATTTAAGACTATCAATTTTAGAAAATTGTACAAGAGGACCTAGATGATTATCAATAGAAATATTGATTTTACAATAAATTTCAGTTAAAATTGTGCATATTCAAAAGTCACATCTCTATTACCAAATCATTTAAGTTTACTCATTTTCATCAGCGTAAAAATTCTGCTTTATTATAATTGTAAATTTTTAAAAACTATATATATGTTGAGAAATAAGGCAGTTAGCTATAATTAAATATCAATATTTGTTGTGCTAGTTTTTCATCAAGGTCCTCTTTGAAATAACATTTAGGGACAATTTCTTTTGTGGCTGAGAATTTATAACGACTGCAAATTTAAAAGTTAGGGCCGATTTTGGGGTTTTGAGAAACCATTGTTAGTTCGTAATTGTAAAAATTATTAATAAAAAATGCGTTTTGTTTTTCTATTTTCAACATGCACGTCGTTCCTGGACGATCCTGGATAACTCCGGAGACTTTCGCCACTCAACAACAATTGACCCTTAATACTGAGTATTTAAGCCAATTAGCAAATGACAGAATTGTACACATTACATAGTATAAGAATCAGCAATACATGCTCCAAAAAATTATACATTACTATTTATTCATGTTTGTTTCAATAATTTTATTTTTTTTTGTTAATAATTTAGCATACGAAATTTATTAGTGCATGCTAATGTTATGGAATCAAAAGATGCTTACAATGTAACTTAAATAGATCTATTATTTTTATTTTTACGTATCTATTCATTATTTTTATTTTGATGCATCTTTTTCGTTTGTGAATTAATATCTTAAAAGCAGTTTAGAGACTACCAACAAATGTCGTGACCATGTAAGGTCTCTACCTATACCTAAGTATTTTAGACGTATATTAGATTATTTAATCGAAATTTGTTGTGTGCATAATCGTAAAATTAGAAGATAAAAAATTATTAACAAATTAATTGTTTAAAAAGTTGTGTCGATAGTAATCATCGTAATAAATTAAGCTAATTTGAAAATTTAATTTAAAATTACGATCTTTTTTATTCTATAATCGTTATGTTGCTCTTAATAGTATTTGCGATACGACCGCTTAAAGCTTTTCAGGGGCATAAGATCTGTTAACCAAGTGCCTGAGTAGCTTTGATCGATTATTTTTCAAATATTATTTAGAACAGCAAATTATTCACTGCAGTTTTAACAGTTAATTTGTTAAATACTTTTTACCTTCCAATTTCACGACTAAACGCCAACAAAATACAGATTTAATTGATTCAATATATATTTAAGAAACTTATATCAAAGTGGGAACCTAAGATGATCAGGGCAGATGTTGGTGGCCGCTATACTAATATTATAACAGAATTCAGCTAATTCGCTAAAAAAGGGATAAGAACTGCTAATTAAGAATAATGAAACTTTTTGAAGCATGTATTATCTGAAATAACATAAGTTTCCTAAAGTCATGTGTAAAAACATTGTGTTCAGAAGAAATATACTACAATAACGACTGATAAAATGCCTGCAAAGTGGCGAGCAAGCGTCCATCGAGGAACATTATTATATTCGAGCGGAAATACTCGTCTCGATCGTCAATTGGGCGCCACCAATCGGAGCATATGAGGAATGAATGAGAATAAGAAAAAAATAAAGCGCTAACATTTAAGGAACAAAAACCAACCGACTTATTAAAATAATACAATGAGAAAATTATAAAGAAAAAAGATGCGAAAAACCATGAACTCCATATGAGACAAAGAAATTGTATCTAACCTGTATACATTGTCATATTATTATTAATATTATACATAATATTGTAATTGAAAATTTGAAACAATATTACATAAGGTTAATAATAAACAAATGCATCTCTACTATTGACTCCTTCCTTGATAATATTAGAATTATTTTTTACTTTTATAAGTAAAAACTTAAAATTGCATATAAAACATTTTTTAAATTATTTTTTTATGTTCGAAATTATTTTAATTAAAGTCACATTATCAGTCATCAGAATGTCATTAAAATGTAACTTTTGTTTTAAATAATTCATTTTAGTTACTGCTTTTTAATATATTTTTTTTTATTAATTATTAACATATATTTTGAATAATATAAGTATTTCAATATTTATTTAATGACAAAAAATGGTAACAGAGTAACTGAACATGCGCACAAAACGAGTTTAATTAGAAAAAATGCATGTAGTCTAAATGAATATATATATATATATAT
>UELX01003447.1:0-23285 GCA_900480035.1 Eupelmus urozonus | reverse complement strand
CCCCCCCCCCCCCTCTTTAGCTCTACCGCTTGCGCGTTTGCGGTCAAGAATGCAAATTCGTCGCGCCCAGGCAGACAAGCCCAGAGCGCTGAGCGGACTCCTGCTAAATTGCGATCCTTCCGCGCGGCCGAGTTAACGCCGCAGCCGGGCGCGAAAATTACCCGGGAATTGCGAATTTCTAAAGGCGCGCGCGCCCGCTGGCCGGGGCTCTGCAGTCACGAGCGGCGGCCTTTTTGCCTCTCTCGAGATGTGTGCGGTGCAACGGTTAATTCTATTGTGGTGGGGGACGGTTAAAACTGGCGGCAAGCTGAGTTAGCGGAAAATTACGAAGTGGAAGTGTGAGGGAGGTGGGAGGGGGTCTTTTTGCTTTTTGGGGTTGCAAAATTTTGGTGAGAAGAGATTAGCTTGTTGTTGGAGATATGAGTTTTTGGGTTGATTTTACATGGAGAATATTTTTTTTTTGGGGACGGGTACTACAAAATTTTTATTTTATATTTTATGCTATGCGAATGATACTTTTTGAAAAAAAGGTTGATCATAGTGCACTAAATTTCTTTTTATGGATAAATGTACAAAATCATTATTTCTTTGATTTTTTTAATTTAAAAAAAAATAGCAAATTAAATATTTTTATTTCTTATTAAGTTAATTTTTTAAAAGAAAAAAATTCAGCTCGTATTTAATTACAAAAAAAATATTTCACTTTTGAAAAACTTATCCATGACATCCTTTCTAATTTAAAGTATCTATTTTATGGCAATAAGTGCTTGAACGTTCATTTTCTAAGAATAATCTTTGTTGTACAGTGGCAAACCTACTTTTATAAATTTAATGAGCTTTAAAAAAAAATGTTTATTTTTAGTTATATTAAAATTTTATAATCTGTATACAAAATGATTTTATATTCCCTATAAAAAGTCAATATTATTTATATAAAAAACCTTTCTTGCATTATAAATACAAAATAATCTAAATGATTATTAAAAATTATCAAAAGTAAAACTAGAAACGATCCAAAACTAAAGTACCTAAGTAATAACACACCCACACTCATGAAAGTCAATCAAACGTCTATTCTTACTTGAAGCACTTACCCAACATCGCCTCAACATCTAAACAACCACACTAAACTTCCCTCACCAACCCAACACTCCCAACCTCACCCTTCCCAATAACTCAACCCCCCACTTTTCAATAAAACTCGCAAAAACACTCCACATTCTTACTCCCCACACTCCCCCGCATACTCGCGCATCCAATATTCTTCTCTAACCCCTCCCAAGCACTCACCTCTCACCCCAGCTATCCCCGATATAGCGTCCAGTCCTTGCTCCTCATAAAGATTCCCAGAGCCAGAACAGCACAGAGCGCACTCAATATCCTCGTGGCATCTACACGGGCAGTGGACTAGACGCGAGAATGGTCTCGTTTTCCGCGCGTGTATCCCGAGCCACCCTGAAGATTTGCATGGAATCGGCTGCGAGGCTTTCTTATCGCGCGATAAAGACGGTCTGCTCGCGATCGAGCAGGAGTCTATACTGCGAGGGAGAGAAGTGGATGGCGGAACGTCGCGTGAGAGCTGCGTTTTATTAAATGATGCAAGCGAGCCTGCGTGTTTCGACGGCTATATGGACGGTTACGTTACGTGGCGGATTGGTTTGGGCGAGAGTATGTAGGTCGATTCGGCGGAGGTCGAAGATGAGGTTGTTAGCTTGATATATAGATTTTCTTACGTAAATTCGCGAGCCATTTTCGTTTCATAGTTTCGCAATTTAAAGTAATTTCTTCATTTTTTGCTAAACGTAATCCGTCAATTTAGGATTCATCTCAAACTTAAATTAATTCCTCACAATCGATCCTTAAAGCAAAGGAACGAACCCAAAAACAAAAATCAAACGAAGCAAGGATTGCATAAGAAGATAAAGAGCAAAGCGAGCAACACGTGACTGCTTGCGGCATCCATAAAAGACAGTCGAGAGTAAAAAAGCGCGACACCAGCCGTAAAAATGAACGAGAAACTACACACACCCGACGCTCGCGAAAATAAATAGAACGTAACGATCGCGAGAGCTGCATCGCCAGGGCCGCCAACCTAACACGAGAGACAGAGAAGCAAGACATTTGTTTCTCGCGCCCACGCCTCTACCCCCACGTCCTATCGACATCCCGAATGAAAAAGCTCTTCGTCTGCGTCGCGCGCTGCTTTGTTTTTCCTTCTGTTACCTCTCGTACTGGACTTTTTTCCTCGTCGACCGGTTACCGGCGAAACTCTATATGCGATCCGTTTTGTTGGCTGCATTGTGTGTTGGAGGTTAGGACGATACGTCAGCGGCGCCGATCGGACGATATTTTTCGGACCCCGATGATTCGCCGGTTATGATTTGTTTGTTATTAAGTTTGCGCCTTTTGTCTTGTGTGCATACGGGTGAGGCGGGAGTCGTGGGCACGTGTATTGTTTCGGAGATTGTTTTTTCTTTTTGTGTTTTTATCGGTGGTTATGGGTATTGATTAATTTGGAAGGATGTGCTGCATTTGTTTCTTACGACTGTCGTGAATAAATATTGAGGTCGGGAGTTACAAATGCGTCTCGATTGTGTTATAAGTATACTTTCGATCAGATATTGTCTTGACATTTCTTTTCTTACCCAACAATAACTCATAAATATTCGTGCCATCAACTACCACTGCACTTGCAAAAGTTATCAAAAATCCAAAAAGTACCTTCCCAATTTCAAAACGTTCCATCTTTACGCGCATCGGTATGCCAGATCAGCCACTCAGCCCCGGGGCTATACTCTCCCGCGCATTACAATTTCAAGTCACATTCCGCGGCCTTCGGAAAAATTCCCGGCGGGGGGAGGGGGGAGAGAGCGGTTCGTTAGGCAGGCCGAGTAGCTAGCCCTCCGGAGAGAGAAAGAGAGAGAGAGAGAGAGAGAGCTGGCTGCAACTCGTTAGCGACCCTAGCCCGCGCGTCATCGCTGGCTGCCCCCCCCCCCTCCCCAACCTGGCGCGGTCGTCCGGAACGATGACTTGGCGCCGAGGTGGCTTTTTATTTCGGACTTTTTGCCCCGGGGGCTGATGAGGGGTTGCGTGTTGCGCGAGAGGAGGAAAATGTTTGTTTTGCAGTGTGTGAATTTGTGACTGATTTGTGATGGGTCGCCTTTGGGGATTGGAGTAGGTTTGAGAATTTGAATTTTTAGGGTTCGGTGTACGTTTGACTTTGAACTCTGATGTGTATGCGGTTGATGCTATACCTCGACTGCCTTTTAAAATATACTTTTCTTGAAGCTGAAGGTCGAGTTTTTAAATAACAAAGCCGCACATGATCGAAAAAAATCAGCAGATCGCGTAAAACACAAAGCGTTCCTAAAATAAACCTGAACGGCAAAACGTCAAGTGTGATTAATTTTCCAAAAATGCAGATTCGCAGCTTAGCTCGAGCACAAAATCACTCTGTTCCATCTTTGAATTTCAGAAGCGTCGCGCGCGAAAAAATCAACGGCCCTATTGTGTCCGCGACGTCGCGAAAACACCGCAGAAAGAAGAAAAAATAAATGTTCCTCTCAGTCTTCTTAAAAAAAATCCCAGGCAACTTTGCGCTGATTGGCGTTCAAAAATGCTTCGCGGGCAATTATTTCCCGGCGCTCTTTGTATTGAAGCGTAATCTTCTTTTCTTATACATACAATTTCGCGAAGCTTGCTTTATGCCTGATAGCCCGACGCTCGAGCTTGTGTACAACATCGTTTGGGCTTTGTCGCTGGCTCGCTTGTGCGGCGCGAACCTGAAAATACCTCGAGGAGCAGAAAGCTCGTCCATTAGTCATTCACGAGAGCCGCTCAACCTCGATTCCTTTTTTTCTTCTGCTGCGCGCTCTCTCGGTCCGTGAGGCTCTTGTATTCTTCGTTCCTTTATTCTAATGTGTGTATAGTTACGCGCGGCAAGAAAAATACGAGGCGCGAGCCGGGCAAAAACGGTTGTACCGTCCGATTTAAGTGCGCTTGGAGGACAGCTGGAATTTATGCATTTTGATTGAGTCGTCGGGAGGAAAATGTTTTCGGTAATAAAGTGGTCAGGTGGATCTTTTGATGGAAGGAAAAAAGTGAGGTTATGTTGCTTGGAGGAAAAGGTAATGTTTTTTTTATTCTATCATCTTACTCATTGCTATAATTTTCCATGAATTTAAACATTATTTTATACTACGAGAAAACAATATTGAATAAATAATATTAGAATTAATTATTAATATTAAGAATTAGCCTCAAAATAATTAAAGTAAAAATTTAATAATCGAGTGAAAAAAATAAGTGCTTACATAATTGACACTAGATCTCTGAACGTTTTAACCAAAAATATGCAACCAAACACTTCCCTAAACCGTAAAATCGACCTCTACAACATCCCAAAATTTGAGCTCACACCCATCATCCTCCATTTCAATAAAGACACCACACTCTCAAGAACAAACGCACCACCCCACTCAGAAAAAAAATCCTCGAATATAACTCCACTCACGCAGTCCGTCAAACAATTAAACCTCTCTCTCCCAGCAAAAGGCCAAGAGACTATAAGCGTACAGCGAGCAAACAAACAACAGACGGGCCCGCGTGCGAGCGATCACCGCACTCTCTCTCTCTCCTGCAGTTATAAATTACGCAGTGCGCGCATGCATCCAGTATACACAGGCGCGGGCGCGCGCACGGCGCGAATTACACCAGGGTGCGTATATACGAGTGCCGCGCCATACATTTTCGCGGCCGGTCTCGCGTTGCACCCACGCGCTCTCTCGGCTGTGATGGACGACGCGCGCTCTCAAAGTTGCACTCTTGCGTGACTCGCCGCGAGGGATATACGCCCTTTGAATAATTACCCCCGCGCGCAAGCGAAATCCGAGCGCTATACGGATTTCGGCTCTTCAAGACTCTCTTTCTCTCTCTCTCTCTCTCTCTTGGGCTGTATACTCTCGCGGGGCAGGTGCTTTAAGTCCGTATATACCTCTGTCTAATTAATACGCCCGGGAGAGATGCGCGCGCAGCTTGCTGTGTCGTAAATTTGTAATTCGGTCCTAATGCAGAGAGAGAGGAGCAGGATGCAGAGCGCCAGGGATATACGATATACGCCCGGCGATACTTATTCCGGCGCCGTCTGTTTTGAGGTTATGGTTTGTGCGCGGGAGAGGTGTTGTTTGGAGGATGCCGGGAAATCTGAGGAGGTCGCGCGGGAAGGATAATTGAGTAGTTGGTGTCTGGTTTTACTGCTCAGCGAGCGCCTTGGCTCGATGTGTTCGAACGGTAGTTGAACTGGGCTTGAATGGACGAAAGACTGCGGATTGTTGCTTCTTAGAACGTCTTTTCGATTGTACAAGTTTCATTATGTAAGTATTATTACGACTTAACTACTGATTTATTTTTTAAAGTATCATAATGTATATTATCAAAACAATATTGTTCGAATATTATAAAAGTATATAGTTTTAACATCATCTCCAATATCAAAGAAACGCTTTCAAAACCAGTCTTGAGTCACGTCCTATTGTTACACTTAGCAAAACCCCCTCGCATTAAGGCGTGCATCGAAATCAATAAACCAATTTCTCAGAAACGCCCGTATATTTGTCAGCGGCGATCAAACGCAATCTTTACCCAACGCCAACGCCAAGATCCAGCGCAAAACTCTTCCAATAAAATAATCCATCGCTCTTCTCCGAAGCCCAGAGCCATAAACCATTTGCATCTCTTACAACACCTCTCCTCTCTCACGCAAAAGCTGCCATTTACCTTTCCCCTCCCCCAACATCAATACATCTTAGCTCGCGTACACAGAGAGCCAGGCTCACGCACCGGAGGAACTAAAGAGCGAAAACGAAGTCTGGCCTGGAAAAAGTTGCCGGTAAATAGTCTCGTCACGTCGCCGATGAATGGTCTGACGAGACTCGGCGAGACAATCGCTGGGGAAATCTGGGAGGAACGCGCGCACCGACGAGCTGATCCACCTTCGCTCTTCTTTTGCCAGCGCGAGCTACGCGCTCTCCATCTTTTCTCTCTCGCGCGGCGCGCAAGCGACTTTCTCTCCTGTAGTTCCTCTTCTTCTTCTGCTGCTGCTGCTTCTTGGGATGTATAGAGGAGCTTGTCAGCGTTAGCTCGGGGAGTTTATATATAGCGCTGGATCTGCAGGGCTTTGGCGCACCTCATTCTTTTCGCGTTGTCAGCGCTATTGTCGATCATACTGGTTTTTTTGTATGTGGCGTGGGAGTATTGTGGAAATATTGAATTCGCGTTTCGCGCTTGCGTAATTTTACGCAATAATAAGGTATTTGTATTTTAATGTTTGCTTGCGTTTTTTTGAGTTGTTATATGAACATCGTTTATGTCATATTTTCTTATTGATATAAATGCTTTCTTGCTGAAGAATGAATAAGATAATGTGACAATCATTAGAATTTCTTTGAATGAAGAATTTATGCAAAGTACAAGTTTGTTAGTATCCTTTTGTGAGAGTGCAGTTATATGCACAAGATCATTTGTATGAATAGAGGATCATTTTCACCTTCCGAGTTTCAAAGTCCTTAGCATATACGTTAAGTATTGCGCATAACCCGTTATTTTCCTTTGTAGAATAAACTTGTAAATCTTTTTCCATCAGTAAAATACAAATCGTCGAATTAAATCCCTTACAATAATAAATACTAATCTCATCAATTCTCATTCCATTTTCAACCTAACAATATTACTATAAACAAAAAGCACCTAAATAAAACACAGCAAACAAAACCTACACATTCCCATCACCTTTTCCCCGACCACACACCAACCTTCCCACCAACACTAATCCCAAAATCGAGACGTCCTCCCTACATCCCTTCAACCCTTTCCCCTTATTGCAGCAACAAGCTCCACACAGAGATAGAGTAATCCCTATGCACCTCTCGAGTCCGTGCGGCATGCTCTGTCTCTCCCGGTGCACACAGCCCCGACGTCAGCCAGCGCGCGCCGCAACAAGCTAAATCCTCGAGTGCATCGACCAAAAGCAAACGGACCTCTCGGAAAAGAAACTCGCTGCTGCAGCAGCTCCCGCGGCGATTCCGTATTTGCGGATAAACAAAGCCGAGAGGCAAAAACAGCCTCTAAGCGCCGCTAAAAGAGTAAACAGCGCCGGCAGCCCAGAAAGGCAGGAGAGAGAGAGCCGCAAAAAGCTAAGAGCCAGCGTAGGAGGGGGGATCGAGGAATAATGCCGAGGTAACCGAAGACGCTGGCACTGTAGGACCTCCCGCGAGGATATCCCTTCGGCCGTGGTCCTCGCTCCGATAAGCCGTAGTCGTTATTCCGGCATCGAATATCCGCGAAGGAAAATGCCGTGGCTAAACAAGAGGAGGGGGAGAGAAAGCTCGGAAATTCGTTGTTTATTCGACGCGGAGCGATCGCGCAAACATAGCGGAGCGAGGCGCGCTCGTCAGCCGGGCGAATTTTATTGCTTCCGCGCGCGCAAGCGCTTACGTGTGTATAGTTTCGGAGAGGAGTCTGGGATATTTAGGAGCGTCTTGGATGCAGGTTCAGGGATGCGTAGTGGAGTTTGACAAACATTCGTCGGGGCATCGTTATTGCAAAAGTTTCGTTTTATTGTCTTGGGGGCTGGAGGGATGGGATCGTTTAGTATTAAAGTTTGTATGCTGATGTAAGATTAAGGGAGTTTTGCTGTTAAACGCTGCTTTAACTGCGGGATAGTGTGTTTGGAATAAAATAAATAGTATTAAGTAGTTTAATTCTGCAGTTCTGCAGTGCTGGCAGATGGAATGATTGCTTTTCAAATAAAAGGCGAAATTGATATACTAAAATATATAGTATGTCTACTAACGAAGGGAAAGAGTGATAAATACGAGAAGAATTACGATGTTACATACTAAATTTAGTTATAAAACGTAGTAATTTTTCTCATGCTTACGCTCATATCATTATGATCGAGTTTCACTTGCAGGTAAGTTAACTTAATCGATCAGTTTTTGCTAATTATATTAAAGCAAAATGATTATAATATACATTACATTAAGTATAACCTAAAATTAAATTTGATTTAATGCAAATTTAAATATGCTTTTAATACGTTTGGAGTAAAACTATATTTTTTAATATAATTTTATCGTAAAATATTTCTTTAAGACATCAAAAGAGCTTCATTTAATTGTTTTCATATGATTCAAATCAAATTTATTTTTTCAGCCATGTAGATCCTCGGTAATTTAGATTTCAGTGATTTAGGTCAATTATCTTTTACAAATGGGGCAAAAAAACGTTTCTAAGACATAGATCACACAGGGCCTAAATTATCAGTGATCTAGGTACACTATCTCTCCAAGAGAATCACTCTTTCCAAGAGAAAACAATTCAACATCGCCTTCAACAAACTCGAATCAAACCCCGCCGATATTAAAATGTAAGCCAACACAAGAAACTTTCAAACGAGCCGCGCGACTTTACGGCCAACGAAACGGCCGGCTCGCCTTTGCGGAATAAAAAAAATCAGCGATTCCAATAAAATAAAAACTAATCTCTCCCTCTCGCATCCAGCCGTAAAGAGCTCAAGTGCCAAAATATCCCCTCGCCGATAAACATCTATCCCCTGGAAAAAGCGCTATCCGAGGCTAATACACAATAACGCTTTTTCATCTCTCTTTCTCTCAAACAATTTCCTACACGAGCCAGAGCTTGGCCCCTCCCGGTAACTGCTCTCCCAAGATCCTTTTACGACTTCATCCTTTGCGCAAATGCGTCTTCTTCTTCTTCTCCGTTCTTTTTATACACCTCCTCTCCGCTCCTCGTAGAAACAACGAAAACTTTCGGAGCGCGCGCGCGCGCGCGGCGAAAGCTCCCGGTCCGGAATCAATTTTAAAGCGCGCCATACGCCGGCAATAAAGCGTAACTTCCCACCGAAAGAGAGGGTGAGACAGCGAGAGCGCCAAATGCGATTAGTCTTTCCCTTTTATTGCACATCCCGCCTGGCCATTAGCGATGCGAGACATTAGTGCGTCTCCCTCGTATATAGCCGCTCTCTCTCTCTCGCGGAGAGAGCATCGGAAACCGCGAATGGCGCGCAAGCTCATACCCCGTGGCTCGCTCGCTTATATTTAATTCAATGTGCCGGCGATAATTCGGCGACATTCGGATCGAGGAAACTCGGGGATTTTTCGTTGGGTGAGAGTCTTTTTATTTTTGCTCGGGGGTGGGTTCATTTTTTCGCTTTTGCGGAGGCATTGGGGAGTTGAGCTCTCACGGCCTCAATTTTTCACGGTCGCGGTAATTTATTCGCCTTCTCGTGCCGCTATTTCTCTCTTTCGTTCTGTGAGGGGTGGGTGGGGGTGGATTTTTTGCGGCTAGAGAGCTGGCTTGACGAGCGTAATTCGGGTAAGTCGGGTGATTTGGTGTGAGGGTGTCGGGAGGGTTTTCAATTTGATTTTAGTGTCGATGGGTCTGGGGTGAGGGGTTTTGTAGTTTTCTTTGGTTTTATTGGAATTTGAAAAACTTATATTAATGTATTAATTGTCTATTTGTAATTATAAGATATGCTGTCCATTCCACTGGAACACAAAATTACGTTTAACGATCATCTACATAAAAGATCATGTAATAAATTTAGTACTATCAAGTTTTGTACTATTATCTTGTAATAACATCAAACATTATCCTTTTTTATTTGTATCTTCCTTTATTTATTCTCTGGAAGCAACTATCTTATCCTCTCCGTAAATTAATTCTCTCTCTCAGACCACCCATCCCACTCACCTGTGTTTCTCATTTCCCGGCACTTCATATAAGATTCCTGATAGATGCTACAACTTACACGACGCACAGCTACTGCATTCAAATTATTCTTTCAATTACACAGCCACCCTCCACTCCAACCGCGCTTAATCACCCAACGCTAAATCCCCTCGACAATAACTAATCCGGATGCAGATCGTCCGCTACTAAAATGTCAAATAAATAAATTTCTCTCCATTTATCCTCGGCGCCCTCGACACTCTATACTCACCAGCAGAGAAAAAAAAAGCCGAAGCGCAGCAGCTCCGGGGGAAAAAAGCTCGCTCCTCTCCGCGAGGCGTTAGCCGGAATACTAATTGGAGATCGCAGATTTACAGGTCCTTAATTTCGCGCCGCCTGCTGGCTTTATATAAATCCGACTCTTTTGCGCTACGGCCAGTGCCGAAGCGGAGAAACGCCCCGGCCCGGCTGCCCGGAATACTAATAGCGCCTATCGCGCGCTAATTCGAAATCGCTACATGAAAAAGCGCGCAGAGGGCGCGCCGATCGATACAGCAAGCCCCCTCGCCGCTTCGTGTACTTTATCCTTCTTTTTTTTTTCGCCAATGGTGCGGCCTTTGACCTTTATTCGAGAGCGCGCCCTCCAATTATGCGCATCGAGCTTTTTTCCAACTTTGTTTTTGAAATCGAGGGGGGGGGGGGATGAAAATTTATTGGAAAAGAGAGGGAGCGAATCGCGGAGTTGCAAATGAGGTTGAAGGAGAGCTGGCTTTCATAGCCGCTTTCATTAGGCGCAAGCTTAATTCGAGACTCGAAGGCTCTCTTTTTTCGCGCGGCCGTCGGAAGAATGGCTGTAAATTCAGGAAGCGCTGAGCTCCCGCGCGAGGGGTAGATAAAGAGAATTAGCGAAATACAATTGACCTCATTCGGGGCTAATTTGGGTCTGGAAAATTTGATCGGGATGCTTGATGCGCCGACTTTTTGCACGCGGAATCGTAATTTTTTCCTCTCGGAAAAAAAGCTCTCACTGTAATAATTATTATAAATATGCGTAAAGAAATCAGTAACACCCAGCGAGACTCTTCTAATCTAATATCAATAATTTATCGCAGCAGCTCGCGCTTCGGCAGCCAGCTCACACAGCCCAGCCCCCAGTCGAAAAAGAAAATCCACACCTCAAAAATCGCTTCGATGAATATCAAGTAGCGCGCTTGCATGCTCAAAGGGCCCGGAGCTTGCGCGCATAATCCCCCTGTCGTGCGCTCGCAGTTTTCGCGTTCGTCTCGTGTTCCTCCTTTGGATTTATTCAAAAACGTTACTTTCCGCGCTCTCAAACTTTCCCAATCTCGTTGCCCGTGGGGCTCGCGCCGAGAGAGAGAGGTAGCTAGCTAAGGTATTCCTCACGCGCGAGAGAGCAATATCGAGTTACCTCGTTAAATTGGAAACAGTTTGCAAGCTCTGTGCTTCCTCGCGCGACGGAGCTTTTATACTTTGTGTCTTAGGGGCTTGCAAGCTTCTTTGGTTTTGGTGCGGGGGTTGTGTTTTTTTTTGGGAGAGGATTGTGCGGGGAGTTTTCTTGATTGAAGAAAGGGTAAGTTGGAAATTTGAGAATTGTTTGGAGTTTTGTATCGTGCGGTGTATAATGTGAAGTTTTTGTGTTTTGTGGAAAAGTTGGTATATTAGTTGGGCGAGGAAGAGATGAGATATATGGAAAGAATGTAATGTTTGTTTGAATTTTCTTTGCCAGTTAAATTTATCCAGAAAGTTAAATTATCTAGAAATAAATTTAAATTTTTATAACTAAATTAAGTATTTAGTTTTTCATTCCTCAAGAAAAGCATAATTAATATTGAATTAACGTCCTTGCATCCAGTCTCATTATTCAACTAAATGCTTTCAATTTAAATATACTCATATTATTATTCAATTTTAAGATACTCATATTTCTATTTTACAAATAAAAGAATATTCCCAATTAATTAACAATCGCGCTCATCTCTTTCATATCATCAAAACAGCTAACCCGACAGAACCTGTTTCTATTTTCCAACAACACCACCCATAAAAAATCCCCATTTACAACCGTCCTCATCCTCAACCCATCGAGCATCCCACCTTAAAAATCAAAACTGCCAAGCTTCAAAGAACTCGAAAATGAAAATTCCAACCGAGCAAATAAAACACAGCTCGCCGGCGCATCGAAAGCCTCAATAGCCGTAACAAATCACCGTCCAACCGTCCGCTATCGCACTGTTTTCCCAACCGTGCCAGCGAGCCTCCTCGCGATTTCCTCAAAGCCCGGCCACTTCTATCCCATTTCCTCGCCGACAAAAAGGCCCCCGCGCTCTGGAAAAATCCCCCATGCCGTATACGATAATTACCTCTCCCGCGCGCGCGCTGGCTCAAATGCCATAATGTACCGTTCGAGCCGCGCTCTAAATATTCGCGGTCCCTCGGTCCGGCGATACTTCCTCGTTCGGAAATTTTATCTCTCCTCGGCGAGCGAGCGCGCGGACTTTGTAATTTGCCTTGATTCTCCCGCTCGCGCGCGCGCGCTGTTATGTTTCCGCGCCTCGCTCTGGGTATATAGCTGTATGCGGGGACTGGCGGAGCCGCTCTTTTCATGCGCTTGGGGAAATTGCGCGGCGAGCGAGCAAGAGAGCTGGAACGAGCCTCGATGCTGTGTGGTGTGTGCGAGGCTCGGCCTTGGCTGGCGCTACGGAAGGTGAGGTATAGGGGGGATTCCGTGTGATAATGTTTTTTGATTTTTGGGTTGGTGGGGTGTTGGGTTTGACGAGATTTTTTAAGGATTGTTTTGAGGGTTTGTTAACGATTATTGACGATTTAAACATTTGAAGGTTTGGAAATTGTGATTTAATAAGATTCAAAATTTCATATTCATATTCTGTAATCCCACATTCTGTACTGGAGTTGCAGATGAGTATATTCGAGTAAAAAAATTTATATACAATATACTGGACACAGTTTGTATTACATTTTGTTTTTTTTTACAAAATTTTTAATTATGCAATCTTAAAATAAATAATATTTTTCTATTTTCATTTTATAATTACTTTACAAAATTTTTCATGATATAAAGTTTATAAATATAATCCAGATTCTATACAACCGTATGCAACTACTTTTTTGCATAAAATGTAAGCAATCTGTATGTAATAGATAGCATGCATCCTGTATATAAAATGTAAAATATTGTTTACTTCAGATAATATTATTATTGTTAGGTTGAGAAATAAAAATTTCTTCGTTGATCTTTACGAACCAAGTTGTTTATATTTGTGTAACATTTACAGAAGTCGACGTTTCGGAGGGATTAATAACCTCCCTTTACAAGACTTAAATCTAAATGCAAAATATGCATATCAAATTAAAAAGAATTTACAAGCCTATATGATAATATTATAAGTAATTTAACCAATTATATTTTCAGTTTCTACATTCCAAATAGTTATTTATTTTTCACACTTTAACATTACACGGATTGCTCCGTATGCATTTTGTGCATACTCGTACAAAGCGCAGCATTGTAGAGACAGTAAATACACGCTGAACAAGAGAGAGAAGAGAGAGAGAGCAATAAGCATTTCGAAGTGCGCAGCTGCCGGTTTACTTTGCCTAATTGTCCGCAATTCACCGAAGAATGCAATAATGAAGAAATTAATTATAATAAAAAAAAATTGCACCTTCACAGGGTCGCTGCAGCGAGCGAGTAAATTTATTTCCAAAGGTCTAAACGCATAATGAGTATGCGCGCGGAAATTACGAATTTTTTTCCCGCTTCTACGTCTTTACATTTGAATTCGGCGTACGTCTCTCCTCGAGTCTTGAAAAATATTATTTGTTGAATATTCGTAATGAATGAAATCCAAGCTTTTATTCGCGCTTCTGAAAAAATGTAGAAATAGGTGAAGTGGAGATCATTAGATGAAAAGATCGAGTTTGAAAAGCCAAGATCGAATTGCACAAGGAGAAATTGTGAAAAATATATCATTAACGCTGCGAAAAACATTGCTTGCATAACGAAACATCCTCAGCAACCAACTATCTTAAACCTCACTCCCCAACAATTTCCACAGCATATCCTAAACAAAAGCAACATAAATTAAATCCCCCAAAAGAAAAACCTCTCAAAACCACCCCACAATCCCCATCCATCCCCCCCAGAACTCGATCGTTCAGACACCATACAATCACAAGCCACCTAATAACCCGCTGTCCACTTCCCTTCCACAATTACACTCCAAGCCCGGCGCCATCGCTCTTTAAGATCCGTCGCTCGCGAAAGGTACACGCGCGCTTGGCTCGCTTCCGATTGAAATACAACTCGGCCCACCGGCTGACAGCGATAATTACGAGGAGGAGCTGGCCTAGCCCCGCGCGTCCACGTAAATTATTTCATCTCTCGCGTGCCGCTGACGGATCGACGATGTTTATGTCGTGTAATTTAAAGGCTGCTGAGAGAGAGAGGCCCGCCGCGCCGTGTGTTTATGCCTTTGTTTAATTGATGCGAGCCGAGGAGGACGGGCCGAAATTTAGGGCGATCGGTTTCGATTAATTAGGGTGCTTTATGTAACGTTAATGCGGGGATTTACGAGGAGGCCGCGGAGTCGATATGGGGCCGTCGGTAATTAAAGCGGTAATTTAGTTAAAATTAATGCGCTTGTGTGCTTGGATTTCACGTATTTATTTGCGCTCTTTGCGAACGGTGCGTTTTAACCGGCGAGTTTCGTTGGGGCTGAATTTTTGATAAAAGCGAGGAGGGCTGCGAGAAGTATATAATAATTTTTA
The DNA here is from genome assembly GCA_900480035.1 of Eupelmus urozonus. Classification (NCBI taxonomy): domain Eukaryota; kingdom Metazoa; phylum Arthropoda; class Insecta; order Hymenoptera; family Eupelmidae; genus Eupelmus; species Eupelmus urozonus. The sequence goes on along the minus strand of UELX01003447.1, from coordinate 8,726 downwards.
GCGAATTATCGAGATCGCGCGGGCGCGCTGGATGCTGCATCAATTTTCCGAATAATTAAGGCGAGCTGCATGATAATGAGAAATTAAAATAAAGGCCGAGGCACGAAATTGTTACATAATGAAAGCATATAACACTTTTAACAGCGCGCAGTCTATTACGATGTAATGCGGAGGAGGCCCGGGAGGAGAGAAGAATGTAGATAAAGCGAACTTCATTAAGTCTACATGAATGAAGAAGATTCGCTCATAAAATTACCGTGAAACTCATTGCTATGTCGGGGCCTCGGAAAGCAGAGCAGAAATTATCTCGCTACCCCTCCGCGCTGGGCTGTATGTGCACTGTGAAATGTAGTGCAACGTTTATCTAAACATTAGCGGAACGATCTATAAATTCGCTTGATTCTAAATTCTATTCTCCTGTTCGTGTTTCTAAATACACTAACAAAAGTTTAACAAAGGGATGAACTGACAAAGCTATGTTGCAAAAATTAAATTTATAAGGAAAAATAATCTAATAAATCTACTTTAAAAAACTAAAAAAAATTGCTTCTTACGGGAGTATATCATTTCTAAAAATTTTCAAAAGACTTAAAGATCTTCAAGCTAAGATTTTTAAACTATTGCGGCAATTTAAAAAAAGAGGGCTTTCTTACAAAAACAACTAGACATCGTTCCCATTCTAAAACAAAAATCGATCTTTTTTCAACGCTATACAAATTTTTGCTTATCCACCACACCCACAAAAACCAACCATACACACACACCCTCACCCCATCCCCACCATCCCCGGATAATTCGCAATAAAAGAGCCCCAAGGCTTCGATGATCGCGCGAGCCGAGCGACGTTAATGTCCCCGTAATTCAGCCGGGCCGCGACATACGTTCCGTCTCGTAAAGCTCGCGCCGCTGTGCTTCCGCTTATTACTGGCCGCGCGCGACTTATACGAGCCGACCGATAAAATTCATGAGCACGCCAGGCTAACTGCCGCTGCGCGATGTGTCCCGCGCTCGCAAGTAAACATCCAGGATTTTTAATTAAACTTTAGGGCAGCTCGAGCTGCAGTGTCGAGGCTCAATTATTGATATCGGGAGGCGAGCGAAACAGCGCGAGAGGGTATTTATTTACGTCTCGGGGAAGCGTTTATTGTTCGTTAAAAGAAAGGGAAGAAATTCAATCAGTTCAAGCAATTTTCTCCTAGTCTGCATTATTTATTTTAAAATTTTCCTCGCTATTGAGGATCGTCCTCTTTTCCTCTTCCTACACTCGCTCCCTCGCTGCAGCATATTCTCCATTATTCTTTTATCCCCCTCCCCCCTCTCGTACCTCCCCTTATCCAGAGGGTAGAGCATCGACGATCGCTAATCGTTTTATCGTCTTGAGATTAATGGACGATCGTCGGCCTTTTAATTTACCCTCGTCTCGCTCTTTCTCTCATCGGCGACTTTGCCATTCCGCTTTCTCCTCTTATCTCTCTCTCTATATATATATACGCAGACTCACACACCTTAGCCCGATGACAAAGGTAGGAAGACTCCCGGCCTCTCATAGCTGGGGGGAAAAAAATCCACTTATTCTGCCGGCTCCCCCCTGAAACAATTCTTCCTCCTACGGCGATCTTTATTTTCTCCTCCGGAGATTCCCCGCGCATTTCCTGTTAATCTGGATTCCAATTTTTCTAGTGTCTCGACCTTTATTGAGCGAGCGGAGAGCCTGACATTATTGTTTTATTTATTCTGCCGGGGGTTTAATTTATCGGGGAGCGTAGAGTTTTGCTATAGGGTTGTTAATAGGAACTGCAAGTCTCTGCGTTTTGCAGGTAAATGATATGTTGTTGTAAATATTAATAATACATTTTTGATGATGAATTTTCGTATATCACGTAAATAATAATACATAATGAAGGCTGATATTTAAGAATGTAAAGAAGTAACAGTATGCATTTATTTATGTATCTTATAAAAAAATTTAAATAATTAATTTTAAGAAATATAACTTATATAATATATAAAATTTAAAAATATGTACGAAAACGTATTTATCAAATGGTCGAGACACCAAAATGTATTTTAATCGGATATTTTCAATTAGAAAAAAGCAATCTGAAAATTTGAAAATATTATTCACTGAAACTGTAGAACGAAACAGACCCATAAAAAATTATTAATTGTAATGAGTTAATAACTGTAATTTAATAAAACAAAATTTAATTAATTTTCAATGATAAAACCCTATTCAAACAGTAACATACCTCATACCAAGAACCCAACCACTACTTCAACAATAACAATTAGCTTTTTACTCAACGGCATCTTACACCTCATCATCGCAATAATCTCACACAGTTAAAAATTTGGACGAAATTAGACATAAAATTTATGTTAAATTTTTTTTAAAGTTTTGAAAAACAGATTTTAATCTACCTTTAAAAGGTGGCTTCAAAAGTATTACCTGGAAAATTTTGAAAAAACAGATTTAAATCTGCCTTGAAAAGGTAGCTTCAACAGTATTACTTCACAATAGTATCCCGTAAGTTGAACTAGATGACGTATTAGACGCTAAAGGTTATTCATCAAAAGCTGTTTTGCTAAGTAATTTTTTTGAATAGACAAGGAGAAAAATTTTTTAAAAAAAAAGTCGTTAAAGTGGCCCCGTCCTCCTCTATACATATCATACATATAATATTGTATTGCATTGTTCTAATCATATGTATATGTGTATATAGTACACGAATACATTGTACTTTTGACAGTGTAAGTTTGCGTATTTAACATAATATACATTAAACACAAAATTTTTTACTGTGCACTATTTTACATTCAACGAGAGCACTTCATCTATCACCCTCACCTAACCCGAAAAAATCAACCTGCCATCTCAACCACTCGTCTAACCCTCCTCCATCTCCAAACTAGACTACCCGCGGCTTATATAACCTCACCGCGCAAAAAACTCGCACGATCTTATCCACGAGCTCGCGGGCTTCTTATCTCACGCACCCACACGAGCTCGGCAATCATCGCATCGATTGATTTTTATGTTCTCAAGGGGTAGGAGGACGTTATGCGAGAGTGCCCGTCGTAAAATCCGACGAAGAAGGATTCGCGCGCGGAGTCGCTTTCCTTATTCGGGCGCGTTTTTTTTACGGGGGGGGGGGGGGGCTCGATGATTCATGGAAGGTGGCGGGTTATTATGCGTAAGTAAGTGTGAGAGCGGAGAGTCTTAAAGGGAATCGGTCGCTTTGTTGGATTGGAATGGCGTTTGATTGTGGTTCGTGGTTGGGGTCTGTTAAGTGGGTATATACATTGTTTATGAGAACGTATTTCGTAATTAATTAGCGGTAGTCATTATGTGTAATTATTGTTAATTAATGTTTTGATGAAATTAATCTTTTTTGTTTTGACTTTATTCTGAGCTTAATAATACTAAAACTTATAAGCTTTTATTGGTTGCACTTATAATATTTAAAGACATATTTCTAACTTCTATTTTATCAATATTCCACACATAGACCCTTTCTAATAAACCGTCGAAATGGCCCCCACCTGACAAACCTTCTTACATATCTACATTAAAAACACCTCATTAAATACCGTATCCGTCGCCACTTTTTTCGACCACTCGCAGCAACGCCATATTCCTCACCTCGACATCCGCTCCTCCACCGCCTCACCTCTAGCCTCTCCTTATTTGGACCGTCTTTTTACAAACCCTCGCATCATATAAAACCCCACAGCGGCAACTGACACACCGCCTGACTCACGCATGTTTTAGCGCTCTCACCCGTTTACACACAAACGTACAAGTACACTCGCTCGGCGTCTGATATCCCGGCGAGCAAAATTAAATTACAAATTATACGAGAGTAGAGGACACCGAGGGGAAGCTATATAGCGCCCAGCGAATAGGATCGGGACTGGCTGCGTATATAGCGAATGTATATAAGAAGGGACAGAGCCGCGCGGTTTACGACTCGCAGTTCCGTTCTCTCTCTCGACTTTTGCGAGCGCTCAGGCCTTCAGGCCGTTTATTTGCAGTTTCGACGGAGTTGCTGAGAAAGGGGTGAGCTGGAGCCTTTGTGCGAGTGGTGTAATGCGATTTTGGGATCGGGGCTTTTGTTTTTGTGGACGGTTTGTTTTTTAAGGAGTGGACGATGAAGTTATAAGTGGGTCCTAGCAAGACTGATTAATTTCGTCCGAATATCCACAGAATATTTTAATCGTTGATTTTACAAAACCGAACCTTCATTAGAAACTCTCAAAAGACCAACCATTAAGGTATATACACAAAGTTTGTTTCTTATAATGTTCGGACCCTGCTTCTTCTAGACTCCTACATCATTTTTACGTCCGAAAAATTATAAACACGCGCAAACAGCCGCAACGAAAATACCAAAGTCGAAACATAATTCCGTAGAGGCACTCGCGCGGAGCTCGCCCCGAACAAGTTTTAAGTACGTCCGATAACAGCCGCGTGCGATGCCGAACTTTTCCGCGAGAAATATGGAATTGCCCGAATATGCAGTCCACGCGGTGTGTACACAGTCGCGTGCATTAGCCGTGGAATAGCGTCTATATGAACGCGACCGACCGGCTCTCGGTAAAGATCGTCGGTAAATTAGGTTTCATTGTTAACGGCATCATCGAGAAAAAATAGACACGAAAACTTCTTGAAAGTCAGCTGGACTCCAAAAAATCGCACGTATAAAAAGTTTAACTTAAGACCTGCATCCGCACGTATCCGTATATAGACTCGGAAAGGTTTTACGTCTGTACGTAGGGCATAACGTTTGGTATCCGGAGGTAAATTAGTTCGGAAAACTATTTCGGAGCGGCGTTAACGTCCTAAAGCCAGGCGAACTCTCTCCTCGCGGAGGTTTGGCAGCTGCTTCTTAATGGCGATCGGCACGTCGTCTAATTAAACCGAAATATTGATTCCAGCTGGGGCTTTCTATATGGGAGTCCGTAGGCTTGGTCAGCGAGCGGCCGCTTTTCTAATTAGACCAGCCGAGCTGATGACCGCACGCAGCCAGGAAACTCGTGTGGAGGAACTTTTTGCTCCGGCAGAGGAGCGGAGGTGCGTTTGACGGTGCATAGTTTGTGGACGAGTAGGGACGGTTTTTGGCGAGGGGGTGGGATTGGGTTTAAGGGTGGGAATTTGAAGGATGCGTTTTATTGGTGCGATTGCTTGTTAGTAGTCGGTTGTGCGAGTTTGAATAAGCGGAATTTCTGGCGATTGGGTTAGGGGATTTGGATTTTAAGCGGGATCGGTGCTGGAATTGTGTCATATGATTGAAAAGAAAAAATACATTTAAAATTTAGTTTAAAAAATGTAGACGTTTGTATTTTTTAGAACTGATCTGGTGAGCAAATATTTCTTTTGATTAGAAAATATATTTTTTTTTTCTATATTTGTTTATATTTAGAAAAATGTATGTTGATTTTTTTAAACTGCTAAACGATAACACTTTTTGTATTATAAAAGAAACTGAACAAACAAACTAAAAAATATGCAAACAAAAATATTGGTTTATTTAAACTTTAAAACGTAGAGTAATAAACAAGTGTCTATGACATTACCTGTGAAATAAATAAAAGAAAATGTCTTAGTTTGTTTACCAACTTATTAACGCAGCATTATTAATTAATCAATCCCAGCCCTTAATCAACTTTCCAAACTGCCAAGAACACAAACGACTTAACCAGCTTACGCGCTTGCCCGCAATAAAAACATTTCATTTCCCCTCCAACTTCAAAACGAAACTTTCCCCGAAGTGTAAAACGGATTTCCTCTCGAATACAACCCCAGCCCGGTCTCGAACCTTCTTAGTCGCGAAAACTTCTCTTCCCAGCCTCGGAATTCAAACTCCAACTCCTCATCCTCCTCGAAAAAGAACCCCCCCCCCCCCCAATCATTTCCCGAAACAGCGAAGGTCATAACTTTCCCGTCATTACCGCCTGTTTTTAGCGCTAGAAGCCAGCCATTAACAGTCTAGGGTCTCGCTCGTGTATGTGTGTTTGTACACGGCTATGCGCGACTTATTGGCCAACTAAGCCGATATCGCCACAAACGACGTGTCCATCTGGCGCCCGCTAATTAGCAACTCGCGCGAGGGTGTAAGTCGAGCTTTAATATTGGCGCTGCCGCGTTTGCGCTCGATATTCTGGAAGGCTGCGTATGGCGCGTGTTGAAAGTCGCGCGTTTAGTTTCTGAGGAGTGCAAGTATTTTTATTTTTCATTCAAGATGTGCGGCGTTGGATTGTGGTGTCTCGGTTGGTTTTCGTCTGCGTTATATCAAGATTAAAGGCGCTCGTGGAAAGCTGGAGAAGAAAGTCAAAAATCCATTAAGAGACGTTTCTTTGTCGGGTTGGCTTTTGAAAACCGTATATTTTTGCGCTTTCAGGGTTGCACAATCTCCTGCTGGTGAAACTGGTTCCGAAGATTTAAGAGAGCGAAAATTAAGTTACTGCGTGGGAGGGATGAGGAATGCCTTCGAAAAAGTTATTGTACCATAAATTCAAATGAGCTTGTACATAAATTACTTTTTCGTAAGTTTAATATTTTTTAAATGAGTTTTCGATGTTGACTGTCATTATATTTAAAAAATATATAAATATTATGAATATTATATATTATTAACCAAAAGAAAAAAGTTTTTTCCAAGAAATTTTTACTTAAAAGAAAGTAACTATAGTGGTAGATAATATATATTCACATCTCACTCAGAAAAATATTTACTACTTAATCGAAATGTTTAATTGAATCATTCAAACCTTTTTCGATTCAACAAATTTTTAATTCAACCAATCAAACTTTTATTCTAAAAACAAAATTTGTTTCTCAGTGCACTGAATGCAGAGATCTCCTCAACATACTCCATAAAAAAAACAATTCAAAATCTAAATCACTGACCAATTACCATCGCCGACAACACCCCGCAAATAACCCGCTAATCACCCGGCTAACCATCTCGCATCGTTATTCAAACGCTTTCCCGTCATATTAATATTCAGCCTCTCGCTCTACAGCAACACTCTTAACAAGCCTCGTCCCTCCTCCGCCAGAAATACCCCAGTATCCGAAAAACGACCGGAGGGCGCAAAGCTGCGCGCCCATAAATATTCAGCGAGCGACAAGCCGGCAAAGAGAGAGAAGAAAAAAAAGGCGAAGGAAGCAATAGGCCCGATAGCTTCGCGCAATAACGATAAATGTAAACGGCTCGACTGGCGGGCCTGGACCTTTATTATTAATATAAAAAAGGCGAGCGGAAAATTCCCTCGAATAACAATCGACGCTCGCTTTATATTTGGGGCGCAATGCCTGGCTCATTTTGCGAAGCGTAGTACAATGGGGCGAAGGAGTCAGGTATGCCGAGTCGTATGGAGGGGAAAAAACGGAGAGGGGAAGGATTGGATTATCATAAAGGAATCGGGTGCGAGAATAGTTTCTGGGATATGGTGGAGGTATTGAGAGCGGGAAAAGAGAGGAGAGAGAGAGAGCGATATTATAGAGAAGAGGTGGTGGTGAGGGAACGGATTGCGAGATGCGAGAGGTAGAATTCGTGAATTAGTGATATGATGATATCGAGGGAATTTGGAATTCTTTCGGTCTGAATGATTGTCTCTGAATGGGCGTGGAGGCTTGTAAGTGTCGCATAAATTGATGCTTTTGTTTTTTACTGAAAAAGGAAAAAGAAAATGAAAATTCAAATGTTAGTGTTAACTTTAAAAAATATTATTCTTAATCAAATTTATTCCATTCAATTATTATAGTTGATTATAAAGCAACTGAAGCCCACCAACACGAATGCAAAGCCGAGTTAAGCGCTATATTCGCACTTTTAATTATACATCCCTTGATAATCCCCCGTCGAAATACACCTAATTTCGCGCGTCCTTGGGGGGGGGGGGTTGAGGGATTTAATTAAATTTCAATTAAAAGCGGCAGCTCGCTAAACGAAGGCGCATTGTCTTCTGTGTGATTGCAGGGCAGAGAGCAGAGGATCCTCGAGGCGTCGCGACTCCAGCGAGGAGTGAAGCCCGAGGTACATGAAAGGTCATGAACTACTCTCAAGGTGAGTGTGTCTCCTTCCTTATTCTTCTTCTGCTTCTTCCTCTTCTTCTCTTGTCTCTTGATGCATTGTGCGTGAACGTTATGAGTTAGGAGAAATAATCGGATTTTATGCGCATGCTGTTTTAAATTATCTACTATTATAGTACTATTATTATTGAAGAGATATATTTATGGCTTCGCGATTAGATTTTATTTGCCAAAGTAAAAGAACTTTTTACAATGAATTTATGAATAAGTACATGCAATATGTTTTGATAGATCTACAAAAATTAAAAATAATCCAAATCGTTTTGGTATTTACAGTTCTGCAATATAAAGTAGTGGCCTACGGAATTCATTCGGTTTTACACTATTAATTTTCCCTCATGGAACAATATTTTACACGAATAAAAATTATAAATAAAAATAATTAAACACTTTTACTTTTACTTGACATTTATTAAAACATAGTTATAAAACAAATATTAATCCGTACGTAAAAAAAATTAATATTGCATCAAAGTTGCTTCTTTCCAGCGTAATTAATAACTCACTCTTTGTGCATCATAACCGCTATTAGTGGTCTTTTTCCTATTACCATACGCACATAGTCGATTATATATATATATTACAGAATAACGATTTTAAATTCATAAAACTTAAGACTTTGACTAAT
>UELX01003446.1:0-23288 GCA_900480035.1 Eupelmus urozonus | reverse complement strand
CTGCACGACAGTCTTACAAAAAATTTCCACGGGATATCTGGGAATAAATCCTAGAAATCCCTCTCCGTGTAGATATTTCCCTTGGGTGATTATACTGCCCTTACAAGAATAATTTTCTTTCGGATAATTACTTTGAAAATCTGCTACTTTTTTCCCTTGGTGCACAATGTACTATTTTGGGGAGAGGCAAAGGTCCCTCTTTTGTATAAAATTTATAGTGTATATTTACGAAAAAAGAAAAGTTGTTCTTGTTAAATTTAGAAGTTCTATGCAAAATTTAAAAGTTATGGAGAATGTAGATAAAGTACCAAGACTAAAAATAATGGAGACTGGAATATGAGAAAATAGTCGCTAATTTCTACAAATCGAATAATTTTAGAGAATTTTTCCAGTCTGACGAGAAGGTAAGTATACTTAACTTTTGTACATGAATTCATGGTCACATGTAAATTCTTTTGTCCTAGTGTCAATTATGACAATATTTGCCTACGCATAATTCGTAAGTGCAATTTGTTGTTTGCTTCAATTCCTTAAATTGAATTAAGATAGTAATCAACAATCGAATTATTTTTATATTTTGGAGATAATTAGTACAATACAAAAATTTTCATTTCTTTGCAGTTAATTTTTAAGTAAGACATTTTTAATTGATCACTTCCCAAATTTTTCTGACACTTAATTGTAATTTCCAAAAAATTTTTTTAAGTTTTGTTCCAATACTTGCCTACGTACAATATAAAGCCGTTCATTTCACGAAATCACGAAAAATGTATGTGCATTTCGTCGTTATGTCGAAGCCATTTATATCAGAATAAATAATAAAATAATTAAAATAAAGTATGCTTTCACAAATAATTTATATTTGCTGATAGTATTCACTTTTAAATACAGTTTTGTTATTATTCATATGAATTATATGAATATTTAACAATGAAAATAGAAGATCCGTGCTGATCCAATACCCTATCTACTTATACAACGCGTATAAGCTTTATTATTTACAATGTAATTATTAATTTACATTGTAATAATATATTAAATAATTAATTATAATCAACATTTATAAAAGTTTTCAAAATTATATAAATAAGTAACTATTAAATAATTATACGTAAATAATATCACTAAAACCAAAACATTTACAAAGAAAAATATAGGAAGTTAATTTTGGTATGAGGACAATTTTGTACTTTCCGTCCGCATATAAGTTTGCAAAATAAAAATTTGCGCACACATTAGAGAAATATATTGTAAAAACAACTTGTATATATTCAAAGAATTTTGCATATATACATTTCTAACAATTAAAGCAATTTCATTATAATGTTTTTTTATCAATTTTTAGTATAATATCTAGAAATATTGTTTTTTTTTTGTATTATTAAAGTCTTTTCCAAATCTGTATCTGATTTTCATTTGTCATTAATTCGTTTAACATTTGCTTATTTTTTTATTATGCACTTCAATTAAATTAGAATAATAATGCTTGTATAAAGTATAAACATTATACTACAGATTTAAAAATTAATTAATTTCGTTACAATGATTTGCAAAATCAATTTAATAAAATTTAGGACTGCACCCTTAGAGATCTCCTCGCTACCCTAAGACCTTGCGCTTCGTCTTTCAAATTTTTCCGTGATCTTGTCTTCCCTTCTTCAAAAAAATCCAGTTTGCCTTATACTCTTGCAAAAAATAGTGTTTATAATACGTGCAAGCGATTTTTGCATTCGTGTCATTACTGTAGCACTTGTGCGAGAAATTGTAATTTTCGCACTTTTACTGATTGTATTATATTACAAAAGTAATTCATAATCAATATAATTACAAAATCTAAGAATCTGTAATGTTACTTTGAAGGATCATTTTCAGAATATTTATAATAAGTTTACAAATTTTTAAAGAATTTTTCTGAAAATAAGCTCATTTTTATATGTTGTAATAATGAGAGTAAAATGCTAATACCTATTGCAGATCAAAAATTCCAATTATATATTTTCAAAGTTACCTTGTACTTTTAACACGGTAAAGATAGACAGATCTACAAATCACGTAGAAATTAATTTTAATTGCCAATTTTGGACCACATCAATATTTTTCAATTCAAGCTGTGATGTACTAATTTTTTATGAAATTTTTAAAATATGAGCAACGTAATTACTTATTTAGTTAAATTATAAGAATTAACAGGTCTAAATTTGAATTATATCTCATTGCTCAAAATGCAAACTACTATTACTTTGGATTAGATTAACAATTTACAATTCTGAAGAAAGCAAATTAATGCTTATTTTCTTCTCTTTTTTTTTAAGTTTAAATATAATTTTTGTAAACTAAGTTTTACATTTAAAGTACCATTATTATTACATTTATAAAAACCATTTTAAAATATGTTAAAAGGAAATAAATAAAACATTTTTATAATCTAAAAAAAAAAATCTTCGTTTGAAGTGCTGGCCAAAGTTTATGAGTAATAAACAACTAAAAATGTTGTTTTTCGATTACGTAAATCATATTATTCATCCAAAGAAAAAAAAAAAAAAAAAATTACAAAATAAAAATTAAATTAAAAATTAAATTTTGTTTTTATATTTTTAAAAAACAACTTTCAATTTGCTTTTTCCAAAATTTGCTTGATTCTCCAAGTTAGAGTGATCCCTTTCAAGAGCATGCATTAATATAAATGTATTTTCTTTATACGCTATTCTTAGTATCAACCTATTAATATCGAAATGAGCACTAATTATGAGTGTGTTTAAATTTTGTTTACCAGCCCATAATCATTCAATTAACTGCTATATCCAATAATAAGTTGTCAAACGAAAACTTTGTTGACGCATGAACAAGCATTAAAAAAATTAATAATATTAATATTAACAGATTCAAATAATTTCAATTTTGGGGGCGAGTCGCATATTATACATAGAAGGATCTTTCTTAATTTTTTTTTAATTTTTTAGTATTTTCAAGAAAATAATATTATTGTTGTAATAGCATTTTATATTATCTATAAATTAGTTTTTAAATAAATGGATCAGATCTTAAAATCCTGCTAAATTTTATATTAAGTATCATAAAGATTCATCGAAAGGAAGCAAAGCTATCGACACACTTCCTGAAACTGATGTAATAGTCACACTGGGTGAAATTCACCCCTCGATTCCGCCTAATATTTTTGTATTGCGATATAGTTACAGAAGATTATGAGAAAAAATTCTGTCATATTTTAATTTTTGAAATGACTATATCGATTTGAGATTGAAAGTTTAATTTTACGTGTGTGCAAAATAATTATGGAAGAAATTAATGTGAACTTTTGGTAAATTTACGCTTAGGATTGATTTTTTTCCAATGTGGTTTTGAAAGCTAAATAAAATTTTCATAGCTAAATAAAATATAGGTGTTAAAAAAAAAAAAAATAAATAAAAACGGAAAAGTATGCAATTTAATTAAACCCACATTCTATATTCTCATCAGGAATAGATATACCATCAGATTGGAGCAAGCACCTGTTCCTTATCTCCGAATTAAAAAATGGAGCAATTGTGGAGAAAATAGGAAAATGCAAGTAAAAGTGGATGGCAACGGTGAAATAAGAAATAGCACAGGTGATGTGGATATAGTTACGCGTAGTAAGTGAGAAGTAGCATGCTCGGAACGATAGCTTATCGATCTGTGTTGAGGGGAGCGAGAGCGAAATTTGCGAGCCCGGCGAGGGTGCGTGTTTACGTCTAGGGGCAGCTGCTAGCGCGCGTGTGTATATATATATACATATACATATATATGTAATAATTTTTTGTTTAGGAAAGTTTAGTCAAAATCGGAGCAAACAAATTGCATTTACAAAAATACAATTAGTGTGAGCGTATTTATTTCGATTACAGAGGTTTATTTGAAAAATTGCACAAATGATTGATCAAAAAAATGGTCCTACTTATTGAACCCGTCGATGTGATGTCCCTATTAAACATAAACTTTCCTGTAAACCTATGAATTGTAATAATAGTAAGGCCTCCAAGCCCCCCAAAAACGGCGTAAACTCGATTTTCAAAAAAAAAAAAATGTCAACTAATTGCATTAGCACGGGAAGCCAGAGATAACCGCCTATATGCAGAGAGAGAGAGAGAGAGAGAGAGACCAAGGCGTGTATATATATAGATAGACGAAAACATCGATGACCTTGAATAGTAGCAGAGAGCGGCGCAGGGCGGGCTTCGTGAATAGACATAGCGGGCGGCTGCGGCTGCGGCTGCGGCGGCGCGAGTATATAGGAGCGCACAGCAAGTAGCATATATAAGAGCTCACGTGACAGTTGATCGGCGCGCTCGATTGGCCCAGCGAGGCGGCGGCGGCAAGCTTATTGCGTCGTGCGCGCGCGCGCGCGCCCGCTGGGAGAGAGAGAGAGAGAGGAGCAGGCAGGCAGGCGCGACGCCGACACGGACAAAGAAAAAGCCCAAAAAGAGCTCTCCGCGCTGCGAGAGAGCAGCTCGACGACTCGCGCGCGGGCCGATATATAGTAGTAGGCGCGAGAGCTGTGTTTAAGTAGGTAGTGGCCGCCGTCGCGCAACAGTATATACGCGAGAGCAAGAGAGAGAGAGAGAGAGAGGAGTGATTACAATACAGTGCGGCGGTGACTAGTGAGCGAGAGGGATAGCCGCATCACGGAAGAGAGCGCAGAGAGAGAGAGAGGAGAGTGCAGTACTATAGAGTACGGAGAGTGTGCGTGCGTGTCTCTCTCGGTGCGCGCCGATAAGGGGGAGACCGAGCGACTGGCTAGCGACTCGCGAGCGAGAGAGAGCAAAATGGGCGCGAGCCTCTTTTGAGGAGCTAGAGAGAGTTTTGAGGTTATATGAGAGCGCGAAAATACACACTACTGTGATACACAGCCTGTGCGTGTGCAAGTGTGTGTGGGAGAGAGAGTACGCGCATCTTTGGACGACTAGGAGAGTCTTGCGTGCTAGTCTTGCTGATGTGCAGCAGCAGGAGGAATAGAGAGGAGCAGCGCGTCGCGGTCCCGAGCTGCAACAGGAGACCGAGGCAGCAACAGCAAGAGGAGCAGCAGCAGGCTGCAAAGAGAGGAGAGCAGCATCGGAGCAGAGCAGAGAGCAGGAGCTGAGCTGGCGTTGCCGCCGCCGTCCATGATAACTCATGAAAGAGCGGAGCAGCTTGACTGGGCTAGCAGCGTCAGCGAGCAGCATCGACAACATGTGCAGCAGCAACGTCGACTCGCACTCCAAGTACCTCAAGGAGTTCCGGGTCGAGCAGTGCCCGCTCTTCATCCAGCGCAAGTGCACCCAGCACCGGCCCTTCACCTGCTTCAACTGGCACTTTATGAACCAGCGTAGGCGCAGGCCCACCAGGAAGCGGGACCGCACCTTCAACTACAGCGCCGACAACTACTGCACCAAGTACGACGAGACCACCGGCATCTGTCCAGATGGAGACGAGTGAGTACCGATATCTACATCCACATCCACCTATCACTCCAACCTCGCCATTTCACTTACCCATCCAACCTTGCAGTACAATCTACGTCGTTAGCCGCCGACGCCGCCGCCTCCACCGACACCGCTATTTTTGTTTACCTGCGGCCTCTACAACGCGCTTCCTCATCTCTACTTTCAGGACTATTTTTTTACGCATGCAAACCACGAGCCACGACTCCAGCCACAACAAAATCAATCGCCTGCTCCGATTTCACTTGGGTGCTTCTTTTTTTTTTTTCTTCTTTCTTTCTCTGCTTGCTGATTCTTTAACAAACTCTCTACTTATAGTCGAACGACCTTTCTACGCGGCTTGTTTTTATTTTGATGAACCGCTCTTTAAAAATCACTCGGTAATGCCTTTAAGATACACAATAAAGCCTATATGTAAATAAACATGTCCCTCGTTGAAATACGCGACTACTTTGATGACATCATTAATATTATGACAGATATCGAGTTCAAATATAGTTACATTATTCAATCGCTGGAATTCTATCATTTTATCTGTACATTTACTACATAAAATTAGTATTAAAAGTATTAAAAATAAAATTGCCTCGCTAATTTCCCTGCGAAATGATACTATTTAAAATTCAATAGCGGTACAGTGAGCAAATATCATGATTGGATACCGGTTTATTATCAAAAATGTTCGAGTGAAATTATCGCGATCTCTTTCACTGCTCTACTTAACAATATGGCACTGAATATTTTTGACAGAAAATCGAAAGCTTTTTTCACTGATAACCACGTCCTCAAGTCACTGATGCTCATATTTATTTATCCTGGCTCATGCAGAGACCTATGTGAAAGTCGGCACTTCTTTTAGATATATCAATGTAAAAATAGAATTCCAAACGCCTTCAATTTTTATTTTATATATTCTGTTTATTATTACGCACGCACGTGCGGTCTATCGCGCGGCTGAAAATATCGCAAAAATTGTTGACGTTCAGTAGCGCTGAATTACTTATTAATTTATGATCATAAATTAATAAATTGTATATCGTTTTAATGTACAAAAAGACGTTACAATTTTCGCTTTTATCGTAATTAAAACGTTCGCGATAAAATATATCAGGGTTGATATTTTTTTAAATGTATTCTGACACATACTCAAGTTTGGCAATTCTGTATTAGATACGTCAAAATTTAAGCTTGCGTTACTACTTTAAACAACACTATGATAAATTTAATGATATTATGAGTATGTGAATTATTCAGAAGAATGAATAACTACAAAAGAATAAGTTTTTAATTAACCCATTATTGACGCTTTGATGATACTTTTCGAGCGTCATAGCAGACAAGTAGTCTCTTCAACAAGTTTCAAATTGATTGATTGGCTTGTAAGAAAAAACTTTTGCCATATAAGGTTCTATACAATGCTGTTATCGAAGCGTTTAAGTAAAGCAAAATAATATTCAAGTTATCATTAATTAAATATTTATCTAAAAATAGTCAAAAATTAAATATTTTTTAAATTTATAAATAACAATCCGAATTTCCTTAGTTTTACGCAATTCTTTACTTTATTGTATTTTGAACTCGCGCAGCTCCGAATACACGCTATTTTTACTCTCTCCACATGTTTCGTTGTTGTTAGAATTCTAAAGTTACTTCACCACAGATAAAATGATGTTCTCATTTGCTTATAAATCGTGTAAATTAAAAAAAGCTTCTAAACATTACGGTTTATGATGAAATCGCAGCTACCTCCTGTCATTCGTAACAACATCAGAACAGATACTCAAATGTCTTTGTAAAACAAAGTACATATAAGACAAACGACAGATCGTTTTCCTCACTTTAATTGCATTAAAGCTGAAAAGAAAATCTGATGAGCTAATCGATCGCGAGAGCAGAAAGAGGCAAAAGCGGCAAGTTTCTTTCTCTCTCTCGTACGATTGAAAAAAGAGAAAGGAAAAGTCATCGACCCAGAGAGATGCAAAAGGTGCCTAGGCTCCATTGTGTGCTGTATGCTTGTTGCGTGTGCCACCGCGCGCGCATAAGACCACGTGCGCGCCCATACAGCTTGCTTACATACAAAGCCATATAGCCTAGAGAGAATCTTTGTTCGGCTATATGTCCCTGGCCCACGCCGAGAAAAATCAATATCAGTGTGGGCTCTCTCGCTCTCTCGCTCTCTCGCTCTCCGTTTCTGCGCTCTCTCCTTTGTCCCCGAACGGCCCCCGCAATAAGGGAAAATGTATAGTGCGCATCAAACCCGGCTATTTCTTTTTTTGTCTTTTTCCTTTGCTTTCTAGTGCTCCCGGTCCGCCAAAAGTCGATTGTCCGGGGCTATCGAGCAAGCGAATCGATTGACTAGGGAAAACTACTAAAATAATGTCGTGGCTTTTACTAGTAAGGTTGTTCAAATTGATTTTTCACTTGCAGTCAAGGTGCTGGAGAAAAATTTTCAAAATATTGACCAAGAGCCAATTCGATGTTGAAAATTCATCTATATGCATTGCTAAAATAGTGTGCGAAATTGCAAAAAAAAGTCTAGACTTAAAAAGAAAAAAAATTGTTATACGTTCGAAAAGTTGATCTAGTCAATTATATAAAGACTAATAGTCATTCTTTTTATCTAATGATTGACATTCTTTGAAACCTGATTCGTACTTCTTTTAATATTTACTTTTTTATTGTTTGGATATTTCAACTGTTTAAGACAAATAGATTTTTCCCGAAAAAATGTGCTTAATTATTCCGCTTTAAATATAGTAAAAAGCTGTAATATTTACGAATTATACTATAGTTAAAATTATATGAGTATAAAATCAATGACTTTCAGTTTTGCTGTATCTCTGAATTTTCCTAACTTTTTGACGACATTTGTTAATTATTTTACTCTATATATCTAATATATAATAAATGAAAATTTTATATAAAATTAGGTAAATTTAATTTAAGTAACATAATTAGTAGTTTTATTTATTCATTAATATTTACGAATAACAATTTTATGATTTTTAATCTTAATATTTTAAGAGCATTTAACTTATTTAATTTGCACCGTAATCCTTCTTAATAAATCATATACCTAGAATTAAATAAAAATTTTAATAATTCCACGCATGTAGTTACCATGTCAAACAAATTAATTAATATTTTATCAATTAGAGCTTCAATTCTGTGGTAAAAATAGTCATCTAAATCACTTTACTAACTTATTTGTGTTTTCAAGAAATTACGATTTTAATTTTTGAATTGTTAATCAAGATCGATGCGTTCGAATTATGTGATACTGTACTTAATATTTCATGAATTACGTTTTGAAACGCCATATACGACATACAAAAACATGTGTTCAAATCGTGTCATTATGCTGGGAACACGGACTAACGTTGCTACGTTTGATATTATTTCAATATTATTTATTAATAATGAAATACAATAAACCAAAATGACTAAAAATTATAAAAATTAAAAACTGTAGTATAAAAGTAAAAACTAATAAAGATAACTAATGTTAATAATTTTAAATTGTTGAAGTTTTATTTATACAGATGAAAATTCAAAAACAATTTTATTTGTCCTTAAGTAAATTTAAAAATGTTTTTTTAGCTGATGATTGATGATTGTTATATTTTAATTTACATTATGTAATCTGGGACATTTTTTTCTTTTGCTCCCTATATGTGCCTATACTATTCCCTCCGCAGCTGCGTAGAAAAAGTTGACTATCCATTCATTTCTGGTGCTTAAAAAAGGGTCTTTCTCATACACGTGTTGAAAAATAGTTTATAGTGTATCAAGGACGTAAAGAAAGCTTTTCTAGATCGAATGTAAAATTTGCAGTACGAATCGAATGTGAGCTAGCACAAGTCGAAGGCGAGTGCATTTGCGAACCGAAGTACTGCAATGACTCGAGATCAAAAAAGTTCACGAGCTCTTAGTGCACAACATATTTTTTGTAACTAATGGTTTGATTTTCGTGTTTTTTGTTATCTTTAACGAGAAACTAAAGTGATAAGAACGAAGAAGAAAAAATTTTTTCTCCCACTTCTCAAAAAAAGTAAAAATTTTGTAAATTAAAATATTAAAAAATTTCAGTTTTAAAAATTTTGAAAACTTAAAAACAAAAAATTAAAAATTTGAAAAAATTTAAAGATTTTGTAATAATATAAAATTTTTGAACATTAAATAATATACAATGTAAAATGCTCAATTTTCCATTCCTTTTTCTTAAACAACAAAGGTCCTATATACATGCTGTTGTATAAAAAAAGACAGAGTGTGTAACAAGGGAGGAAGTAACTTTTTCAGACTTGGATGATGTTTAAACTTACTCTTACTAGAAAAATAAAATTTTCTTCCCTAGTTGCATAATATAATATACCATTGTTACATATAAAACGAATGAAAAAGAAAGAAAAATTTTGTTGTTATTTTGTGCAGATGCCCCAATCTCCACCGGACAGCAGGTGACACAGAGCGGCGCTACCACTTGCGCTACTACAAGACCTGCATGTGTGTCCACGACACGGATGCCCGTGGCTTTTGCGTGAAGAACGGGCCTCATTGCGCCTTTGCTCACGGCAATCATGACCTCAGACCACCGGTCTATGACATCAAAGAGCTCCAGGCTATGGAGAATCCGGAGCTCGATCCCAACGGCAGCAGTAACGGGCCGAACATCCTCGACAAGGAACGCAACCTCATGAATGAGGATCCCAAGTGGCAGGACACTACTTACGTACTCAGCAATTACAAGACCGAACCCTGCAAAAGACCGCCTAGACTGTGCAGACAGGGTTATGCCTGCCCTCAGTACCACAACAGCAAGGATAAGAGACGTAGCCCTAGGAAGTACAAGTACCGGTATGGTTCTCTTCGCTTTTCTCACATTTTTTTTCTTTTTTTCTATCCAATTTAATAATCATATTTCATTTTTAGTTCTACCCCCTGCCCAAATGTCAAGCATGGAGAGGAGTGGGGCGAGCCAGGAAATTGCGAGCAGGGAGATAACTGTGTCTACTGTCACACACGCACTGAACAGCAATTTCACCCGGAAATTTATAAGTCGACCAAGTGCAACGATGTGCAACAAGCCGGTTACTGCCCGCGTGGCGTTTTTTGTGCTTTTGCCCATGTTGACCGTGAGTTTCACCATTTTTCTTTTTTCTTTTTTGCTCACTCTTTTTTTATATTTTCTTTTCTCTCTTTGGACTTGACCCCTGCGCATGAATTTTTACCAATACAGTGCTATATTTGTTTTGCATTTTTCAAAATTAATTATATTATCTGCTTTTTATTGCGATTCAATTTTCTAAGTAATTACTTTATTTTTTTAACTTTTGAATTACCCCTACTTTGCATGATTTTTCTCCCTACTTTTTTATACTTTATTTTATTAATAATCATGCCTAAAGTATGTCTCGTTCAATTTATTAAAATGATATGTTAAAATTTATGCAGTCTTGCCAACAGAAGAGATGAGCCTTACAAGAGACATGGTGACAGTACCACTAGATTGTGGTACAAATCTGGTTGATTTACTTAGCAATGCTCTACCCACAGACAAACGATCTCACGATAAAGATAAAACTCTCAGCGATAGCAGCGTAAGTTAATGTTATCTCTAAAAGTAGTTTTCAAAAACTAGAATGATTTTTTGTAATGTTTTGTTTACTTTATTATTTAAACAAAGATAATCATTTAAAAAAATCGAAGTTTTGTAATGACTCTTGTCATTAGTTGGCTATATTACAGAATGGTAGTGGAGAAATCTCTGAATCTGCCAGCACAAGCAGTTTGGGAAGTAATGGTTCTCACAGTAAGGCTCCAGGAGCTCAACTTCATCATAACTCTACAACTCAGCAAAAGATTGCAAGCATGCTTTACAATCCTACTTTACTTCAGGCAGTAAGTTATATATTTAAGATAAAATTTAATGATTTTAATCAATCATATAATGTACAAATTTTTATTAATTTTTTTAGAGCGAAATACGTAAACAAATAATGGCAATTGAAGCTGACACTTTACTTACCAAGGCTGAAAAAGCACAGAAAAAACAAAATTTATGCATTGCATATAATTTAAATTCATTAGCACCACGACCAACTATGTCGTCACCCCTATCAACTTCTTTTTATCACAATGATACAGTTGAATCTGTTGTAGGTAAGCAATAAGTTCAAATTTGTTTTCTTTTTCTTTCTAAATTAAATTATTAAATTATAATTATTAAATTTTTATATAAATATAAGAAGTAAATTAAAAATTATATTTATATATTCTAGGTAATGCTTTGGATGATTTGCACTTAGAAGATCCACTTGGCTTAGTTGATTCCTTACATAGAGATACGAATTCACCTATCAGTAATTCTATATCAGCTGGTTTAGCAAGTTCAGGATTACTTTGTAGTTCAGCTCCAGTTAATATTCCTGGAATGGCTGAACGTTCAGTTCTTTCAAATTTTTCACCATCCACATCAAGTCCTTTGCAACCTCTTCAGTCTACTAGTAATTTTCTTGCTACCGGTACAAGATTTTCTCACCAGGACCCAATTGAATCAGTAAGTAAATCGGATTGCATGTTTTGTTTTTAATATGTATTTTAATTAGTACTTGGTTAATATTTTCAAATAACTCTTTCAGTCCATGTCATCATTTATTAATCAAGTATCAGATCCATTCAGTAATCATGTATCACAGTCAAGTGGCTCAGCGTCAAAACTTGGTGCATTCAATAATAGTTTATTTGATTTCTCAACAAATCAAGGAATGTCTCCATCATCGCGCACTCAACCACTCGCAGCATCACCATTAGTTAATGCATTTTCAATCAGTCCAAGCAATAATACTGGTTCTTTATCTGAAGTAAGTGAAAATATTTTTATATAAATATACATTTTATTAAAGGGGTTTATAGAGCCCGAGCAAGAGAGGAAAAATGATTTCTTAGCGAGTGCGACTGAGAGTGTCAGATTTATGGAGCTTCATAAACCCCTTTATTGAAACGTATATGAGTGTGTAAAAATGTATATGTATTAGGAAAAAATGACTTTAAATGTTTTTTCTATAAAGCTGCAGGTTCAAAGATTGAGAGAAGAACTAACCTCGAGTCGCGCACAATTGGCGAGTTGGGATGAACGAATTAATCAGGCACGAGCGGCTTGCACTGCATGGCAACTAGAATGTGAAGAATCAAAAAGAAAAGCTGCCTTAGCAGAACAACAAAGAGATGAGGTAGAACAATTTGTTTAAATAATTATACATAATCTTATTTTTCATCATTACATATATTTTAAGTACAATGTATTTTTATTTTTAATTTTCATCAGGCTCTGTTACAATTGAAAGCATTAAAAGCAGGAACTGAAGCTACAAATGGTGGAGGAGGAGCATTCCTTAGTACACTCGCAAGGACCAGTGACCTCAAGTCATTATCATTATCTGCTTTGAAATCAATGCAGTCACAATTGCGATCAGATCTTGAAGAAATAGAAAAGGTAAAGCAAAGTTATCAGTTGGACTTGAATAACTACTGGTGTAGTGAGCAGTTTTGTAATTATTTTGACAAAACTTAATTACACGCTCATCAAGATTTTAAGTACAATTTCATTTTGTAAAGTCTGTCCTGGTAACTGACTTTACAATTAATTTTCTTTTGTTTTTTAAGCAATAATTTGCGAATGTACTACTAAAGTGGGACGTTATATTTGACAGGTTATTCTTTATATACCCTAATCAAAAAATTTGATTGGAGGAAATATAGGATATAACTAAAATTTTTCACTTGATAAGATTAAGCGATTTGATCATAATGATTTTATTGTTTGATTATATTTATCAATTTGATTTTTTGAATAGGGTAATGGCTTTATACCTGATTTAAAACACTATAAGTAATACGTTTCGATAAAAAATGTATTAATCGGTTTTGCTTAAAATTACCGTATTTATGCGAATCGGTGTGTAAACGATTGGTAGATGAACTGTTGCCGTTTCAGGTGCTGTACAGGGAAACGGCAACAAAATGCATGGTTTGCGAAGAACAAAATCGTACTGTCACTCTGTCACCATGCAACCATTATGTGGTTTGTTCGACTTGTGCGCCCAACCTACGTGAGTGTCCGTACTGCCAGACTCCGGTCGTCTCTACGAGTTAGGTTTATAAACGCTTGGCTAGCGATTTTTCTTGTTTTTCATATAATTCACTGTCAACTTTGAACAAATTTCAAGTGAAATAATATCAACATCATTATTATCTTCACCAATGCAAACTTATCAAGATTTAAAAACAGTATGAGTATTTGCTAATGCTAAAAGCAAGGTAAATCTGCAATCTCTAGCCATGCATTTTTAATTTTTTCTATTCTGACTCTGTGCAGCCTTTCTCCATTTTTCAAATAGCATTTTTATTTCATTTTAGAAACAAATTTCTATTTTAAACTATTATAGACTAAGATCAATTGATTGAAAAGCAAAAGACATTTGTACACATTTATATATGGACAAGAATTTTAAAAGTCATTTCATTTAATTTATATTGAAGAATACCATACCTTGCAGAATGGTATAAGGTTTAGTAAGAAAACGTCAAGCCATATTAAAAGTAATATAGTCGAAATTATATTACCATTGTATTTTATTATACAAATGGACTATTTCTTTGGTGTAATAATTGTAAATTTCAAAATTTCTATTCCAAAATTTAATATTGGAAAGTGTAGACAATTAAGAATAGAAAACAAAATTAAATTATCCCAAAAAGCTTTGTTAAATGTCAGAAAGACAAATTCTTTATAGAACTTTAAATTTTTAACTGTCCTAGTTAAACAGAGAATATAACATAAAAAAATTTTTATTATTAGAAATACTAGTGTTTTTTAGTTTTTATCTATTTAAATAGTATATAAAAAAAATACATGGTATTAATTTTGTAGATATGTATTGAAGAGTGTTTGAGAGAGCAATTAGGACTCAGAAATTTTTTTGAAACTTTTTTTTGCATTTATATTTAATTATAAAAAATTGTGAAAAACTAATATATAAGCGTATATGATGTTAAACAGATCTAATTAGAGTATAGAAGTGGTGAATGATGATACACTGCATTTATCAATATTTGATAAGTAAATACTCTTTTTTTTTTAATCCTTTTAATGGTTTCTGCAAGACTTGGTCAAAAGTACTTTTAAATGAAAAGAAATATAGGATTGATTCAGCGATTTTACGTTATAACAATTACAAAATAATTTTTAAATTTTATTGTACATATATATACTAACTGATAAATCTATTTTTTTTTAAATTAAAATTTCAATAAGCTTTATTACGTGAGAGAGAAAACAGCGCAAGATTGACCATTAAAGCTTTAATAATTTATTTAAAAAAGCTAAACTTATTTTCAAAATAGAGTTATTTATAATAATAGTTATTTTATTAAACTGGACAAAAGAAATTTGTAAATAAATAATTTTCTAGAGAATTTTGTATAATTCTCATTTATGAAGCTAATAATACCTTTACCAAGATGGACCAAAACTAGACAAGATGTAATTTAAAGCCTGATTCTTAAATTTAAATAATTTGTACTATGGGCTTTTGTACTAGAAAATAAAAAAGTAGTTTTTATAATAATGATAATTATTTATTTTTTCTTTCACTTATTCATTATGTTACTAAATACATTTAAGATATTAATTTTCTTGTCTAAGCTCTTATGGCAAAAACACTTAAATTAATGCAGTTAGAGGTGAAAAAATTATTTGCAACTGTAAGTTGAGAAGTTGTGTAGTTGTGATTGCTTTATACTCAAAATTTGAGCGTTTTTTCTATAATAGTACAGCAGCTGTATTTTTCATAATTTATTTCCATAAGTAGAACAAATAAAATAAAAATATTACACACGAAATAATTTTATTTTATTTATTTATTTTTTTTTTTATCTTCCATAAGTAATATAAATAATTATTGTTATATATTTGCCATAAAGTTACAATAATTTTCACATATAGCTTCCTGAATACCAAGGTTACAGTAGCTTCCAATAATTTTAAATTTAATTAATTCTTTTATGGAATCAGTGGAAAGAATTAGTAAGTCCAATATTAGAAATTTTTTGAATTATTACATTGAAAACATAAAAAAAAAAACCATGATTAATATACAAAGAAACTATTATAACTAGATAAATATAAATATTAGATTTATATTTTATAATAAACTATTCAACTACTTTGAAATGGATAATATTAACAATAATGGTCCATCTTGTTTTCTTTATTTTTATATGATTTTTATAGTTAATTAAAATAATTATATGAATAATTGTGAGAAAAAACAATTTATACCATTTGAAAAAATATAGATCTATAAATAAATTAAAAGCATTTTGTGAGCAACTTTTTCACATTAAATATAAAATTTAAGTAAATTAACTACTTTGCGTTATAGTATTAGTTATTAAAATTAAGATTATTTATAGTAGATATAAAATTTAGGATTTTTCAATTGAAACATAAAGCTATATGTATTAATGATTATTTGCAATGATAAATATATAAATAAATTCTTTTTGTATGGTTTGACGTTCGTACTCATCAGCTTGCATTTTAAAAACTATAAAGTCATTGCTAAGCAAAAAATAATTATGATTGTAGTATGAAATGACTAAAATTCAAAATGAAATTAAATATTATTATAAATTATATACAAGCTATAAAAACATAGTTTAGATAGGAAAACACTATCAAATTTTTACTTTGTACCTACATAGGGATTATAAATGTTACAACAAATTTTTAAAGACTACTATTATTTAAATATTTACAATTTATATTAAAAAGTTTTGAAATCTATCAATATACTGCAGCAAATAACTAAGAAGAATTTTACAATAAAATTATTATAATACACGTTTTTTTTAAATGTTAGATAGATTATTTTACTAATTTTTTAATCAAATGGATACAAAGATGAAATACTTAATTATTTCAATTACATTTATAAACACAAAGATACTATTTATTCAATCTATTTAAAATGTTGAATTTCCTTCCATGTCTTCAGCTCATATCTTGTATAGAGGAAATGCACAAGAAGTGTAAATCCACAAAGGTGATTAAACAAAAATAGTTACATCTTTTAAAATTGATAGATATGACGTATGCAGAATTTCTGCACCTTTACAGAATTAACATTTGTTTTAAGAGTATCAGTCCATTTATTGGATAATATAAAAAATGGACTTATTCTGCTTGTGCTTTGAATTTTCTATATAAAGAACAGTACAACTATTTTTTGTAACAAATGAGGCCAAAAAAATGTTTTTATTATGTCAGTTCTTTTTAATATCAAAAATATAATATGTTAAAGTAAAGTGAAATGAAGAATGACTAGCTTATACTAGTCTATGATACATATAGTCTGACTCTAGTTTAAAGTTTAGTAAAATATTTAAAAAAATAAAACGAAATTGTTTATATTTTTATCTTTTATTAAGAGAATGTTTACATAGTATCTTGTTGTGGTCTGGAAATAAAAATTTAATTTTTTAATCGTGAAGAGACTTATATGTATCATTGACTATGATTTTTCAATTGTACTATATATCTAGGCTTTAACAAATTTAGCGCTACCGTAAACATATTTTTTAATTTTTTTTATATGTTGGAATTTTTTAAAAGTTAAAAGTTTAAAAGGAGCATCTAGACCAAAAAATTATTCTTAATGCTTGAATACAATACATTCAATCAACAATTAATTTAAACTTTTAAAAAATGCCATATAAAAGTCTTTGTAACAGTTGTATGTTTTCATGTTGGTGTTGGTAAAAAAATAATCATATATTAAACAATTACTATTAAGATGTACCACTTGCTTGTTTTATCTCATTTTTATGCATTTACTAAAGTATTATAATAACTATGACAAATCGCCTTTGGCCTAAAAAATATTAATAAAAATATACAACTGTAACAAGCTAAAAGATATAATTTAAGAAAGATATTTTCTAATAGTTTGATCGTATAATATATATGATTATTTCAATTGAATTCAATTTTCTATATTATGACATTTATAAAATTAAATTATTGTGAAAAATGTTTAGATAACAGAAAAGAATTAATAGGTTAATAGGAGAGTAATAAAGTAAATAATATTAGCCTTTATAATTTAAAAATGAGTAGCTGGCAGTTAAATATTTATAGTAAAATTGTCCCATTCGTTAGTTCTTATTCATATAAATCGATTAAGAACTCTTATATAAGACTTGCTGAATTTCGTACAAATATCAGTTTGCTGATATCACTTACATAATATCATAGTTAATATATATAAATACATCACTCAAAACTTTTTCATTTCATTGTAGTTAACCAAAATAAGAAAAAGAAAGGATAAATGATCTGGGACAATCTAATTAAATAATGTAATTAAAGTATATAAATATATAAATAAATATATATACATATATTTTTGACAACTCTTGCAACAATATAAATGCAGATACTTAAAATCAATCTTTTTTTGTATACATAATAAAAGCAAAAAATTCATCTTTACTTTTTTATTTTTGACTGTGCAGATTATAACAAAAAATACATTTTTAACATTGGTTCACATAATTTTAAGTATTATTTAAAAGTAAATATAATATAATCACAAATAAAATAAAAAATTTGTATCAACTAAGTACAATACTTGAAAATAAAATAAAGATTGTATTGTATTTTTGACATTTAATTATTAATTTAAAAAAGTAACTAGAAGGGCCAATTTTACAGATGTATTTTATACATGCAAATAATTATTTTATTTGCACATACAAGCTATGCTCTAAAGATTGTAAAATGAGCTTTAAACAATTACGAAAATGAAAACGAAACAAACTGACCTTTTATTGCAATAAATTGTGCACAACGTCAAGTCCATGATGTAACTTATACACACCAAATTATTTTATAATCCAAATGATGTGCAGTGATATTGAAAAGTTAAGGCTATACATTGTTTTAATCAAAAGCGCCAAGTGCAAAAATACAAGCGAACTAACTTGTTGCACTCGCTTGTTGAAGGAGTAAGAACTTGTAATCAATATAAATAAATTGTATACAAGTAAATTTTTAATTTTCTAGAATACCAGCTGTTCTTGCAAAACAGGTTATATCGAATTTAAAATCTTTGATGGAACAAATAAAAAATATGAAAGCATGTTAAAATGTAGGAGCAATTAACAAATTGAAATAATGTATCACAATAGTGTTAACTGTTGATGAATCTTTTGTAGAATGACTTTGCCAGGGACCGAAAATTTGGCTAAACTTGGCGTCTGTCAAACGTGAACACCTATTTTTTCATATAAAATAAAGATCTATTATTTTTATATTACATTTTTCTATAAAATTCCAATGTTTCTATAAAGATAAACAGTTTTTATAATCTTAAGATAAAAGTTAGAACCATAAAAAATTACATTATTATTATTTTTTTCGGAAATTTTTCATACTTGAAAAATTTAATAAAGGTGTTCACGTTTGATGTTAATTACTAAAATGGTAGCTACATCATTCGCATGGAGCTAATAATAGGAACCGCGTTTGTAACAGTGCCATGTTGTCAAGCAAATTATGATACACCAACTCTTGTACAGTCAAATTTTTGCAGCAATATGTAATTTATTTGTGTGATTATTATTATCATTTTTATTAAGAATTTTGCACTCTAGTAATTATTACTATAAAATATTAATATTTTAACTAATAAAACAAAATTATATTTTTATAAATTTCAATTTCAATAATATTTAATATATGAAAAAATAAAAAACTTTTTATGAACATTAAAATCGTTTATTTTATTTATCTATTCGATTTTTGGTTTATTTTAAGGATTATTAAAATGCAAAATTCAATAGAAATGTGAAAGTCTATTAAATGAATTCAACTAATTACGCAATATATATCGAGACAAAACTGCGCGTCTTCCGGAAAAACGATATGCATATTATTATATCCGATAATAAAAAATAAATTTGGATGATAAAAATAATTAATAGTTAATAGTAAGCAAGTAAAAAAAATTTTTTTCAAATAAACATGTACGAGGTTTGTTCTGCAAAATTATTTAATGGTATAGAAACTTTTAGGTAAAACAAAAAAAAATCGAAACGTAAAGATAAGTACGAATACTCATCACATTAATTATAAGCGATGGTTTTGGATAAAACAGTTTGCGCTATGCATTACTAAAAATGTCGAGTATACAAGTTGCATTAGCTTTGTTGTTACTCAGAACAAAAAACAAGAGTCAAATTGCAATTTTTGGCAGGTCCAGTTTGTATTTTATATGAAAGTGTTTGTATTGTCAAGTAAAAAATTTAAATGAAACTCAAACTTTTCATACAGTGAGGTGCCTCTTTCTCACTATCATATGCAGATTGATCGTCTAGCGAAAAATACAAAAAATATCTGTTCAAGTAGAAAATGAAAGGGCGCTAAAACGCCTTGAAAGCAAATGCGTATTACTATTTCTTATAAATTCTAGTCAAATAAAACGTGTGAAAATCTATAATTCTCAAAAAATCTAGCAGTCAATTTGCTAAAAGAAAGTATAAACGACTAATTTTAAATTTATCAAAATTAATTTATCTTTTGTTTTATCAGCAGTTTTGTTTTAGTCGCTGACGATCAGTCTCAAGTGCCACTGAAAACAATAATGCTAAATAAAAACAAATTGTAGTTGAGATAAAAATGATAATAATGTAATCATGAGCGTTCAACAGGTTTTTCTTAATATTTTCAAGTGTTCTAATGTCATTCTGGTTGTGTGATTATTCTATACACATGTACTTTGTCTATAAATGTGTACTAAAGTGATGAGACCATTATTAATTTTTAAGCTGTTTAAGAAGTTCCAATGCTCTTTGAGATTTTGAGCGCTGGTTTGTCGGTTTAACAGGCAAGTCTACTCACTGTCTTATTCTTATCAGTAATACATTTTTATAATACGTTTTTATTCACAGCTAAAATAAATTTGAAAACTTAGTGAAGATAAAAACTGCAAAGTGTATCGTTTTGAAAATCTATATTCGTATCTAAAAAATCTCTCAAAGATCTCTAATAAGTAGACAAAACCTCAAATACTTGTAAGACTGTGTATGAGCAATGTCTCAAAGTTTTAAACTTTAGCTATATACTCGATGAAAAAATAAATTTTTGAAGCGCAATTTATTATACAATTTTGCTGAATTTCATTTTGGTATGCATACATATATATTTTTTTTCAACCAGCGTTTCATAATCTTTTTTTCTGACTTATAATATAAAAAAAAAAAAAAAAGAAAACATGTGATGCAGCGTACAAATAGAAATTGTTAAGTGCGTGTAATTGTTGTAAAACTTTTGACTTGTGCGTAGGTTCTAAAGGTAAATACCAATAGGTGAAACGACAAAGGAAAGCCAATAATCTTCAAAAATATAATTGAAAAACATCCCGAAAACTTGGTTTCCAAAAATACTGCGCTCCTGTTTAATATAATGCAAAAGTTATTTAAAATACAAAGTTTATACGCACGTAGGAACAAAATGAATTAAATCAAGACTTGGAACAACGCGCATTTTTTTGGATCGCACCAAGTGTGTAACAACAACTCCAAAATTCTAATAATAAATGTCAGTACAAATTGAATAGGAGGATGAAGCGAATCGTCTGAATTGCGAATAATGAAATGTGAATAAAAAAATTGACGACCTTTATTTTTGGCAATACTGCATTAAAATAATATACAAATAAATTGAATATAAAGAATATAATAGATATGTGACATAGACCATAAATAAATATGAAAATTTAGTTGTAAATATTTTTTTATTATTGAAAGTTTATATACATAAACTTTCATACATACAATAATTACTTTATGACGTAAATGATTCGTAGAACGAATTTTCATTACTGCTTCTTATGCTATAATTAGGTAGTGTATTAAACAATTGAATGAATTAGAGGTTGTAAAACAATAAATCAAAAATATTATAAATGTGTGTTGACTTTTTTATTTCTCAACCTTTCCCATTAGTTTATCTAAATATATTTTCATAAATACGTAATATTAATTATAATACAAAGATTTAATACTACATTATGGGAGTAAAGTCATATATTATTCCCGAAGGTGCATATAGTACTTTATTCTCACTTTAACTGTGGCCATTTATTTGTTTTTATTTTATTTTTTCAATAATTTTTCTATTTTTTCTAATAAAAATATTAGCAGGGAAATAGTCACTGCTAGCAGGAAAATAATAATCAAGAAAGGAAATAATGGCCCATTATCGTTAAGGTGGGAATCAATTTTTTTTTGCATCATTTCGAACCTTAATAATTATTTGTTACAATTCGACAACGTCAGAATGTTATATTAATTCTTTGAAGTCTAAATATATTTTATACAATTTTCAGTTTTTATTATTTTCTTTCACAATCTTAACAATTTATTTTATCAACTAATTTAAATTAATGTTTTCTAAATATCTTCACAAGTCACCAGGGGTGGCAGCGTTCGTGAGGAGGAGAAGGGGGCGCGGAGGAATGATTTTTAGAATGATAAATTTTTAAATGGAACTTTCATATAAAATTCAACATCCCGAATTAAAAATTGTTTCGATAAATATATATGAGATGTTTAATTTTATATGAATTGAATTAATAATATGAAAATTTGTAATTTTAAAAATCACCATAAAAAGAAATTTATTTAGAATTTGAAAGATCGGAAAAAATATATTTCAAACAGTACGCAAAAGAATAATGTAACATAATTAATCCGTTAAGCCCTAGAGAGTCGGAGGACCCAGTTAATTTAAACGCTCTAAAAATTAGAAATTAAATAATTTTATAATATTCTACCCATTCAGTCGTATTCTTCGGCGCCCAATACAGCTACATTTATTGTCCTTTGTTTTAGAAGAAATTACTTAACTTTTTTTTTTATTCACTGAAAAAAAATCGAGTAACAAATTTTTTTTCAATTCCAATAGTTGGGCCTTATTTGTGATGATCTATAATTTATGACTTTCAAAGTCGCAGCAGCTCACTTAAATATTTCTAAAGGAATTTTTCGGACTCTTTTTTAAACTCATAATTTGGAACATTCCAAAGTAAACTGTAAAAAATATAGTCACTTTTATCTCAGAAAGAGGGCTTCGGGTTTAACGGGTTAATAATTTTTCATCATTTTTTGCATTTAATAGATTAGTCATAGTGTCTTTTACTATGAATAACATTTCAAAAAATCAGCAAAATTAAATAAAGTCTAGATTTGATCTTTAATACACAGACCGATCAAACAATCTGTATTGTACATTGAGAAGTACTTAAGAAGTCAAATGACGATTTCAATTCAGATAATTACGAATCAATTATATATAATTGATTTAGAATTACATGATGCTAATTTTTCGTAGCAAATAAGCTCTAAGGGTTAATTTTGATATGAGTATCAATATCTTGCTGATTGTTTTGTTTCACATATTTCTCTGTAGTCATATTTCTATTCGCATGCGGCGAAAATCGACATCACTTATAGAACATACTATCAAATCTATCGATTGTTTCATTTTCCTATTTACAATATACCTATCACTGAGAAAAAAATTTAGTTTTCCTTGGATGGGTTAAATGAATCAACTAAATTTTTTTCTGAGTAATGCAAAATATTTTTTATTTTTCTGTATTATTTTAATTCTCAAAAAATGAATCGCTTAAGTGATTATTTATCTTATTTGAGCTGCTTAAGTACAAAATGCATTTTTGGTGTCGTGCATGTTTGATACTAGGA